>PNEQ01127216.1:0-23245 GCA_003012365.1 Medauroidea extradentata | reverse complement strand
GCTTTATGATGTGTCTCGCAACAGCAGGCGGTGGCCACTGACAGTATTTTTTGCTCTTATGAATGTTGCTGGAATAAATTCTCAAGTAATTTATCACAGCAATACAAAGACTGAAATGAATAGGAGAACTTATTTGAAAACTCTAGGGCTTGAACTAGTCAAGAAGTGCACTGTGGAAAGACAGCAGGTCCCTCGTCTTGGAAGAGAGCTGCAGGCTAAATTGAAACCTCGAAAATGTGATGATCCTGATGATCAGCCTCCTACAAAACAAATTAGGCGCTCGCGGTGCACTGTATGTCCAAGATCAAAGGACAGGAAGACAAATGTGCAGTGTGTGAAATGCAAGAGTCATATTTGTACTGATCATATTGTTCCATTTTGCAAGAATTGTGCACCTGTGAACACATCCGACACAGATTGAATCAAAAGAACAGAACTGACATCTGAGTTATTGTTAGCTAATTTACTGCATTTTTCATTTCTTGTTTAATGTGCAGAGTAACTAATGTTATGTTTACAATAATTTTTGTTAAAATATTGTGAAATTACTTGATTTTTATTCGTGAAAACAGGGTTTTGTGTTGTTACACATTAAATGCTATGAATTCTCATTTAATACAATCATTTGGCCATGAAATTGATTACTAAATGTAACATAGTAATGTTGTTAGTGGTAAGCTTTTTTAAAAATACAAATTAAAAAAACCTAAAAAAAGTTTTTGGGGTCTCTCAGACCCCACCTGAGCCTTGGTGTAAAATCTCAACACCTGAGTCCTGCAGGGCTAAGGGCTATCGATTGATGAATCCAGTAACACGAAAAGTCATCATTAGTAGAGACGTCATCTTTCTTGAAGAGAAAATGATTGAAAAACAAATGAAGGAAGCTGAATGCGTCCCTGTTCAGACTCTAGCAGAGACCGTGTTTAATGATTCTGAAGAAGACATGCGAGAGCTGAAGCACCAACAAGAAAGTGATATTATTGCTTCTGATTCAAATGAAGAACTGGTCCAGGACTTAAGAGAAGGAGAACAAACTCGTTCTAAAAATGAGCAGCTGAGAAGGTCTGATCGTGTTCAGAAAAGGAAGAATGACCCAGATTTTGTGTCATATTATGTGCCAGATAGTAATGAACCTCTAACACCAGGGGAAGCATTAGCAAGCTCAGAGGCTCCAAAATGAAAAGAAGCCATGGCTGAAGAATTAACCTCATTCGTTAAAAATGAAACTTACGAGTGGGTCGATCTACCAGAAGGTATAAATGCATTCAAGTCAAGGTGGGTGTTCAAAATAAAAAACCCAGGCACCAAAGAACAGAAATATAAAGCTCGCTTGGTGATAAAGGGCTGCACTCAGAGACCAGGAATCGATTATGAGGAAACTTTCTCCTGTCGTAAAATATTCCTCGCTAAGGTACCTGTTTGCATTGTCGGCCAAAAACGATTTGGAAACAACCCATATGGACGTCAAGAATGCATATCTAAAATGGTCCTCTAGACGAAACACTATATGTCCAGCCCCCCGAAGAACAACAGGAAAGACCACCTGGAAAAGTCTGGCGTCTGAAAAAGGCAGTGTATGGTCTGAAGCAGAGCGGCAGATGCTGGAACCGTCGCTTGCATCAGGTTCTTACGGAAATGGGACTCCAACAGTCAAAGCAGACCCTTGTGTTTATTTTAAACACACAAGAAAAGGTCTTGTGGTATGTGCAGTGTTGATGACCTCATTTTTTCGAATGAAAAACTCCTGAAGACGAAAAACCTAGGAAATGTCAAGAACTGCCTTGACATGGAGATCACCAGGGACCAGAAGGAAGGGAAATTATGGATTAACCAGGCTTCATACATAGACAATATACTGGAGAAGTTCGGCATGTCTGACTGCAAGCCTGTCTCAACACCAGCAGATGTCGGCATCAACCTTCGAGCGACCTCGAAAGACATCAGTGAAGGTAATAGTGAAAGTGTAGTTCTGTGCAGCGAAAAAGTGCCTTATCAGCAAGCAGTTGGCAGTTTGCTGTATGTTTCACAAATATCGAGGCCTGATATAGCTTGTGCTGTTAATACAGTGAGCCAATTCAACAAAAGTCCACAGAAATGTCACTGGCTCGCTGTAAAGAGAATATTCAGGTACCTGAAAGGAACCAGGGACTTAAAACTGGAATACAACAGAAACAGTCATCATGATTTGTTGAGCTTCAGTGACTCAGACTGGGGAAGTGAGTCGAACAACAGGCACTCGATCACAGGCAGCAGCATTAAATTCATGGGTGGTTTGGTCTCATGGTTTAGCAAAAAACAGAGAACAGTGGCATTAAGTACTGTAGAGGCAGAATATATGGCCCTTAGTTTCACAACACAAGAGATTTTGTGGTTTAGGATGCTATGTAAAGAATTGCTTCCAGACTCTGAACCCAAGCCTTCTATAATTTACTTTGACAACAAGGGTGCTATTCAGTTAGCCAAAAACAACATTACGAGTCAGAGATCAAAACATATTGATATCAGATATCATATTATCAGAGAGCATGTACAGGAAAAAGACATTGAAATTGACTATCTGCCAACAGAAAGAATGGTATCAGATATTTTGACGAAACCTTTGACTCGAGAGAAACACGAATACTTTGTTTCCATGTTAGGTCTCAAGTGACTGTTAATGTAAATTTTGCAATTGTCTTTGTGATGATAAGTGAACTTCTCATGTCAGTTGATTATTGATTTACTTGGGTGATAGCTTGAACCCCAAATTAATATTTTTTGGAACAATTTAAGGGGAAGTGTTGAGATGTAAATTGTTTATACCTCTTAGTCTATGAGTGTGATTGATATGACTCGAGTATAACAGAAGTTGCATGTAGTTTAGTAGTCTTTGGTCTATGGCTGTTTGTATTTACCGCTTCGTACATTGTTTATGTGCTAGACAATGTTTTAATAAATACCGTGCTAAATATCGTCCCGTAAAGGGCATCAACATTTGATTACTCGTTACCTCCTTTAGAACAGACCTGAACTTGGAACAGTCTGGCATGATATTGTTTAATCATTTGCTTCGTATTACAGAAATCAATTTTTCCAAACAATATTGTGTAATCCTACGGGTAAGCAAGAACTGAAAGTTGAATTTCTGATTAAGTTCATTCACAAAGTTGTTTCACAAATGAAATATTTAAAAGCCAGTCCTTTTTACATGGTGGAATTGGCGAAATTAATATTATTAAGCTTTTTCTTAATGTCCTCCAAAAACTCCCAATGCAAACTGTTAGGTGAAAGGGCTCGTCGGTAAACTTTTGCATCAGGTTTGAGGGATGACTTGATTACATCAAACAGTGAATCAAAATTATCAATAAAGTCAGCAGTATAAGCAGCTACACTTGTCATACTGTTTAAAGCTGCATGCATAAGTATGCCTCTACTCACAAAATGACTCAAAAGTTGTGTTGCCAAGCAGACACTCATGGGTGAAAAGGGTGGTAACTCTATGTGTTTTCTAGTTACTTTTGGAGCCAATCTGGGATTCATCATTCTGTCCTTTTCATAGAATTCTATAACATGACTAAATGATGCCATTTTCCCACTGTAAACGAGATCAACTTTTTTGAAGTTTTTCCTTATTGACTTTATAGAAGATGAGCATCAAAAAACGCAAATACCTTCTCTCCATTAAATATAATGTAAGGCTAATATGCCGATATACCAAAAAGCCTATTGTTGCAATATTGCCTGGCAAGCCGGATAGCAAGACGTCCGAGCAGCAATCAGGTCAGCGTTGGGAAACAACGGAAGACAGCAACTCACCTCCCCCCCTCGTGGTTGCACAATATTGAGGACAAGCACGCCGATATAAGGCGCTGTTACCAAGCAAACGGGGTCTGTCTGTCTGTCGTCTGTCGTCGAGCGGTCGTCCACCAGCACTCATCAGATCAACAGCAGTGCAGTTCTCCGCCGGGGACTCGGGCTCGAGCCCCGGCGGGTGCGTGCTCGTCCGTCGATGCCGTCTCCTCATCAATCCAGCTTCGGTAAGGTCGTCAGATCTAGTTATGTGGCAGCAACTCTCAACGTAATATAATAACTTAATAGTCAGTAATATTGCGCTCCCCTCCTAATAAATAGATCACATTGTAATCTATTTTGTATTCAGAGTACCTGCCTTTGTAGTATAGTAAATGCCCGTTTAACCATAACTGTCTTAAATTCAGTTAGCCTAAATAATATCTAAATAAACCCACAGTGTAGCTACCGTCTGAGTGAAACCCCCCAAACTAATAATAACTTAGGAACCCCCAATATAATAACGACTTACAAAATAAACCATTTTGTAACATTGGTGGAGGCGCATTGTGACATATTCGATCCCTAGTCGCATACCATTGCTTTAACAATAAGGCCTGTTTCTTGAAGGGTGTGAAGAGAATATGTGATCACCTCATTCAAGGTTTCTGCTAGTGCAGTGAGGAAATACCCAATTATTTGTTTAAAAATTAAGGCCTCTATCTATCACAACATTTGCCGGATTGGCAAATGTTAGTGGCTGATCTGCTAAAGAATCACCACACTTTAACTCTTCAACCAAGTCTAGGTATCCTTCAAAGAAATCAGCACTTGAATTATGAGTGACATTCTCTTTCAAAGACAACTCGTCAAGCACAAGCCTGAAAGTTACCCAGCTACCTGTGCAAGATCGTGTTGTTAATTTTAGTAGCTTCATTATGTTCTGGTTAATACCCGGAGCTACTGACAGATTCTGCAGCCACAAACGCTGAGATCTGGCTGTGGGTGAACCAAAATATTTTCGCAAAAAATTATATGCTTTTGGAGAGCAATAATAGATTGCAGAAGCAAATGTCTTGTCATACTTCGTGTACCGATGACCTCTGTTTTTCTTAGCATTGTTCTTCAACAGAGACAACAAAATGCTACCATTTCCAAGAACGTCCTGGAAATCCTTCACACTAGACGATGAAGTTTGTTGCTGTAAGGATGACACATCATTCCGTAACAAACGAATCAATTTCCTTTGCCGACAAATCGTTTTTGAGCACACCGCAATTTTTCTTGTAAAGATTTCATCCCCAGGTCCACATTCGCTCTCCTTCGCTTTGGATCTCTGGCATCAGGAAGAATGTCTTCTGAAAATATTTAAATTTAATTAGTATATATTTATTCTAATGTATAATTTAAATGTCACAGGATATCTCCACATGTTCAGTTACTGTTATCAAAAAAACAGGTGGATCGTACTCATGTAGGCATTACATGTCATAAATAAAGTAATTTCTTATTGTTCAATTTGTAAATATATCTTAAGAAACGGTCAACAACCAAAGACACTCTGTAGATCCATCAATTACTCAGATATTACAATATGCCATATATTTGTTATAAAGTTCTCCAAACATTTTGTACATCCAATGTATGAGTTGGCTAATTTCAAAACTATTGCAGCTAAAATTTGGGGTAACGACAAAAAGTTTAGGTCTACATGGAAGTCATTTAAACTTATAAATGTTAAATGTCAATAGAAACATTGTCAGCTATACCATAATGCATTACAGATTCTAACTAAATGCCCTAACTGAAGATGTCATGTTATAAATATACATATATCACATATCTGACATGTGAACATCAATGTTATTAATAATAGGTGAAATCGATTTGAATATTAATGTATTCAATGGATTTATTTTACATAAACAAAGACACTTTAAAAACTAATGGTTTATAACATAAAAATGTACTGTCATTAAAATTGCATTAAATTATGGATTACTGACAGCAAATTGTGCTGCTGTGTTCTTTATATTCTTTTTGGTTTCAATAATTTTTCATTATAAAATTCAGTGTTAATTAGGGTAACCTGGTAAAGGATCTGTGACAACTTACTGCAGGAAATTAGTAACATTTAAATTTAATTTCCAATAGAAAAATAATGTATGCTGAATTCACACAACACAAATAGAATCCATAGATTTTAAAGTACTAGTATATGTAGTTTGCTTCACTTCCTTGTTCCAGTAAAATAAGTGCAGATTAAATGCTCCGAAATTTGTTTTAACTGTGTGCAAAGAATATTAGCAATTATAACAATAATAATAAGCTTTCACACCCTCGCAATTAGGCTTATCGCCTTGTAGCGAGGGGATTCCTATTCATCCTACCAATTCCAACTCTTCAGATTCTTGCGAAACCTCCCAACTTCTCTTACAGTCACTAGTTCCTCTGGCAAAGCATTCCACTCCCTCAGTCCTCACAAGCACAGACTATCTATCTACCTTTCTCCATTCTCCTCCACACCTTCTGAAACTTTTTACTGTTGGCTCCTCTTTTCTTACATGCTCTCTTAGTTAGCTTGCAGTGCAACCTTCCCCATTCACCCTCACCATTCACAACCTTGTACATTCTAACAAGTCTTTTTATTCTCCACCTATCCTTCTTTGTTTTCTATCCCATTTCCCTGATCACTAATGAAGGCCTTAAGTTCCTTTCCTCCTCACCATCCTGCCCGTCTTTTCCATTTATCCATCATCCATATCGCTGCCCTTCACTGCACCTTCTCCAGTTCTCGCATCTCCACTTCCACAATAATTTCTTTGTGTTCTTGAAGATTTAATATACTGTATATAGTATAAACCTTCTTACCCCAGACTCTCAGTTTTTCAACACTCCAAACGGAGCTGTTTTCAATTTCTTACACAGTAAAAGGAGCATACATGATTACAGGTAACCTTATGTTTTGTTAATATCAATTCATTTGGAACTTGTCATGCTATCGTAACAAGTCAAATGCTGAAACTATGTATTATCGACAAATGTTATTGTCAAAATAAAATAGTTCACCTGTACATTACATTGTAATGATCATAACAGTAATTAGTGATACTAGTTCTTCGACATGACGACCTTGAGCATATCGTACCAAGTTTTTTCGTAAATAATTAAAAAAAACGTGTTTTTGCACCAACTATCGCTGGGTCAAAATGTGTCTGGACCACTATCGACCACATACTTTTAGAATTTATTATGCATTGCCTTTCACCAACTGTAGCCTCGCCCCCTAGCGATTGTTCGTGAACCCTGCATTTCATTGTACCAAATGCCGACTAGGTCATATACATATTAAAAAAGTAATACATTTTACAAATAATTTACGTACTCAGCAGGTGGCGAGAAGCATACACTTCAACCTAAAAACCGCACATTATCAAAACTTTAAAACTACTGATAGTTGGTTGGGGGCTGATGGTGTGTCAGCCCTAGTTGAGAAACTCCAACAGCAGCAGTTCAAGAAGTAAGTTTTGTAAATCTTGATTAACATAAACTTGTGGTGATGGTTGTGAAACACCACTCTGACACTACCACAAATTTAACACTCAAGCGAGTTATGTTAACCTCGTATCGTGTTTAAGGGCCAATTTCACAATTTACTCAGTTTAATTCAGTCTTTACTTTTAATATTATACTGTATGTAAAAGTGCACAGTTAATGTATAATAGTTGGTATCTGATTAAGTACATCATCTGAGCTACGATCCTTTCCAACAAAATTAGAGCTGATATACCTTTTTATGGGATGTTTCACCTTTTTTTTTTGGGGGGGGGGGGGTTTCCGCTGGCTGGAGTTTCCATTTGAAATGGGGTAGAACACCTTTCAGCAAACTGAGTAGAAACAGAATTTTTTTTCAACTTAAATTCCACTAAACAGAACACAACACTTATAAGGTTAGTGAAAATGTATGTACACGAACATAAGGTTATCATTCAATGACTGAGTCAAAACCTTTAAGCAATAACCGGCATTAGTAGTTTTTTCAAGATTTGATTAAAATTATTGAAAAGTGACGAGATTATGGGAATGAATACCCCTTTGTACTGATGCAGATGTCCTGAAGTGAGTATGACGAATTGGTCGACTGCAAGGATGGAGGAAACAAGAACAAACCAAGAAAACCTGCTCGCCAAATGGCAAAATTTATTTGTATTAGAGAATTCTGACACCATTTAATATAGAATTGGCATAACTTAGACCTAAACTATGCACAAGTTCTATATGAAGGTTGCAATGTTACAACAAAAATTTTAAAAAGTTAGATTAAATGAATCGTGGTGCATTGCTAATTACATTAAGTTATGTAATTGCGAACAATTACAGTGGCACAATAATAACTAGAAAGTATTGTGACATAATTTCATTCAAACTTTAATCAATGCCTAAAAAAAAATTTAATAAAACTAGGCAGTAACAATGAAATGCACAAAATCACCCATGAAGATCATGTAAAATGGCATTGATTAAAGTTTTTATTTACCCTTACAATAATTGTACACATAAGAGTTACCACAAATATATTAATAATTGCTGCATTGGTGAAAGAGGGCGGTTCTTGGGTGGGTGGGTATGTAAATATGTATGCATTTGTACCGGTTGTCAGATTTGTTTCTTGGACTATTTCTAATGTTGATATCTGATGTGTGTGTACATCTACTTATCTTGTTAACTAAATGCAGATGTTTTATCTTACCTTGCAATATAGCATGTATTAAAAATTATGTGTTTAAATAAATAATGCTTGTTGTCAACTTAGCTTTGTGTTTTCTGTTTGGTATTTTTAACTAGTTTTTTTCTCCTTCATTACATAGTCATTCGCTTTCATCCTCTCATGAAAAATTTATGCAGAAGTTCTATTGTGAGTTATAAACCTTATACGTTCAAATGTGGATCATTTGTAGCATACTGTTACAAACATATTTTGTATCTGTTATATTGATAAGTACTCTGCTTAAGTTAAGTACAAGTTTTTAAGTTATTGGTGTAAATTATTGTATAGTTCAAATGACCATATACAACAAAGTTTTGGTGATAAGATCTCAAGAGAGTAGACTGTATTTTTGTATTGTGTAACATAGGAAAAGTTTGTGTTAAGGCCTTGTTACGGAGTTTTGCAGCGATTTCGAAAATATTTTTTTATTGCTACCTAATATTCATATCAAAATTTTGCTGCACAGTTTTGACACTTATATGTTATAATTTGTAGCTGAATTTTTTTTGTAGAATTATACTGAACGGTTTTTTAGATTTCATTATCCAGAGTACCACGTTTTTCGTCGTGAAAATAAGCAAAAATGAAGGAAATTATTTTTTTGCTGGCGAATGGTAAATTATTTAAAAAAACGCGACCAAAGTATTGTGCATCGTGTGGTTGCACATTGACTCAAATTTTTTCAAAACTTTTGGTTAAAAAATACTTGAGTTATTGACATCAGTCTGAAAAAAACTCGGGAACAAGCCCTTAAATTATGTTGCCGTATGATTGTATTGTTCCACTATGGGGCATCTAATCTCTGAAAGCTTTTGTGCGAATTAAATTTAAAAAAATTGATAACATTTATCTATAGGTCATCTGCAGGTAGATGAACGCATGATCTCTGGCTACAAGAGGATAATGAAGATGCTGCTTAGCCAATGTAACTATTCTTTATAATTTAATTGAACCAGTTGTTATTCTTACACACACGCATATTAAATTACACTATCATTAGAGGCTCCTTAAACAACAACCAAGCTCCAGTTTGGTGCACAAGTATTTTTGGTTTTAAATCAATGTACAGAAACCTACTTTCAGAGAGTATTTAAAGGGGCATGGTACCTAGATTGAGTGAAGAGATTTTGGTCAGCGCTTAACATCGAGGTCTTAAGCGCTGGTGGAGGTGACATGAGGTGAGTATGGAGCAGCGCCAGAATGAATGGGCGGGGGAAACGGGAGATCCCCGAGAAAACCCGCCGACCAGCGGCATCGTTCGGCACGATTCCCACATGCAAAAATCCTGGGACCGACACCGCCGGGAAACATGGTACCTAGATAAATAATTGCTTAAAGCATCAGTTGGAATTTATAGATTTTTCTAAGATGGTAGGGCTTTTGAAAAACTACAAAACAGCAACCCTAGATAATATTTGCGAACTTTATGAACATACATTGTCCCAAAATAACATAAATTGCGCTCCAGAAAAATGCCACCCATAAAATTTATTTTGCTCAGATAGTTGGTGAAAATTAATGTCCGAGGTTGTTTGTTGTTTTATGATTTTTATTTATTAGCTTCAAGTAACCTACAATTTTAAATTAATGCAATTAGTAAAGGTTTTTGTATCATGCCTCCTTCAATGGATACAATTTCTAACCTTGGTACAAAAATGTCCAAAGTGTCTAATGTTGGCCATGAAGTAGCTATAAAATGCTTTGTAATTACTGTACTCGTGTCTTGCATGTGTGAATGTCACTATTTCTAAATTTATGAAATTATTACACTCAGTTGATGACCAGTAGTTTTATGATAGGCCTAGTAATGAAATTAAAGAATTCATAAATGTACATAAAGTATAAGCTTGTATTTTTGTCGCATTACTGTGTATCTGAATGTATTTAAATTTGTAAATATTAATACTTGTAAATTGTTGGCCTGTTACGTTGACCTCGGTCACACAAGGTTAGAGTCCAAATGTGTATTTCTTGATTAACAGCTTTTAGCTATTTCATTTGAAGGGAAGTTAATAGATTACTGATTGTGTAACAATTTGCCAGTTGTCACCACTACAGAATATTAATATTGTTTACATACTACCTACATTAGGCCTAGTTAATGCACCTTGCATTAAGCAATTTCAAATTTCCTAATTAAAGTCGTTACTTAAGCTTAGATGTAATCTGTTTTTCATTAAATAAATTATACGTCTAAAATCAATTAGTTTGGCCGGTACACAATGAGTAGTGATTCTCTTGTCCTTGCCATTCTACAGTGTAAGGAAATGAGTTTAATTGTTGGGGACATTTGGAATCGTTTGTGACTGTAAGGAAGGCTGAAAGGTTTAGGAAGGGATTGTTAGAACATTGAGGAGGAGGTTACATCTTGCCACCAGACAGTTGCCCAAGTGCATGTTATATTATTATTAGTATTATCATTATCATTGTTATATCATATTATTTGCTGTACTTTGATTGGTTAGCAGTAGCAGAGCAACATTTAAAAAACATTTAAAGGTTCAAATTGGAAGAAGCACCAAGAAACTAAACTCGTATTTAAAAATAGTAGGCTGTAAAACTTCAGCTATAATTTCAGCGTCGTATTTCTATTTCTTGTTTTGTGACTTGCTTCATTGTACGTTAACTATAAAGGTTTATAATTTTCTGGGTTCATTTTTAGAGTACGTATTAAATATTTCACTAGTAAAATTTATTATATTGTATTTATTATACATTTTGTCTCTTGCTTTCATATGCTATGCCCGAACTAGTTTCTGACCAACTGTTACCTTTGAGCCAAATGGTTTTTAAGATTTTTACCCCTGAAATATCACATATTTTGTTGTCAAAATAAGCCAAAATTTAGTAAAATAATATTTTTGCTAGCAAACGGTACATTATTAAAAAAAATGCTCTGGCAAAATTGTGTATCGTATGATTATACACAGTCTCAAATTTTTTCTGAGCATTTGGTTAAAAAATATTTGAGATATTTGCAATTGTTGAAATAAATGAAAGATCATTGCCTTAATATTGCAAAAGAGTGTGAAACGCCTATAATGAAGCGTAGTTTATCACCTGTTCATAGTGACTGTGATGAAGATCGTATCAGAGCAACTAAAAAGCTGAGAGGTAAATAAGAGCTATTAATTTTTGTGTGTAAACATTTTACAATTTAATTGAATGATTTTCGTTAAGTTCTTGTTTTCTCCATTAAATGAACACTGGAAATTATTTCCTTTTTGAATATGTATGTCAAACAGAAACATTATTATTAGCAAGGCAACATAAGTACAATAAAAAAAAAAAGACGTAGGAACAAAGAAAGCCATAATTTGCTGTTGCCAACAAAATGTTAAAAACAAATAATTCAGAAATATAAATGCAGTGTTAGAAGTTATGCCATAACCTATCCAAAATACTGTTCAGTTCCTCATGCATCTGTACTTCCATTTATTGTAAAGAAAACACGCACGGTACCTAGTTGCAGTATATGTTAGGTCACATGGACGAGGTTCGTGAGAAATCAGGGTATCTTAAGGGAAATATTCAGGATCTGCATACAGAGAAGTTGCTGCACTCACATACAAACTGTGCCATTGCACATTAACCTTCAGTTATCTTTAACTGATTTTTCTTAATTTGAATCTAACTCAATTTACGCCTTAACATATAGGCTATAAAATTGTGCAATATTTTGGGGGAAATAGGCTATTGGTCTCGGGAACATTTTCTACACTTCTGCAGAGATCAGTGCTGCCAAATATAAAGCCAATCTGAAAGTTAACACAAAATGTCTGTGATAGTATTTGTTATAAAAGCTCAAATTATGAAAATTTATCTTAATACAATAATGCCACTTTTTGCTGAATGAAATGCTAATACATCACTGCTGCATGTACCTATAATATGACATTGTTGCATGTTTAAGGTTTTCATCTATGACAGTGAAAATGTTGAGGAGGGTAAGCAACTCGTACAATTTTTTTTTATGTATCTGCTGTATCAGTTTGTTGATGAGGGAAATTGAAACATTAATTTATAAAGTGGATTCCCATTATTACGAGACTTGATAATGTCACAAAAATGGTTGTTAACTCTAAATATTCTATCCTAGTCAACAATATTTCTAGACTTAACATCTTGAAAAGAATTTTTAGGTAAAATATTACCGAAAATCATTAGTTAAGCAAAATTAAATATAGCAACCTATGTACAGAAAATTTTTTGCTATTATTTCCAGGCACTTTCGAAATAAGTAGTTGCTTGTGTTGGCTTATTAGCTTTGTGTCTGCATTTTGTGTGGAAACTATGGTGCACTATATATACAGTCGTGTCAAGGTCACATGTACAATATTCACCACAGTACCCTACCTGCCAACTTTGTAGTTTGGTCATCAAGAAAACTTTTAACTTAACCTTATAATGCCTGAATTTAGAAAAATTAAGCCAAAAATTTGTTTGTTATATTTTTCTTTTTGTTTGGGATATAAATAACACTCACATATAATATCAAGTAAATTGAAGCATATTTAATACAAAATCCAGCTTTGTAACATATATGATACACCAGGCCACAATGTCATACAATCAGGCTTTTGCATTTGAACTTTTAAACAATCACAACTATAAGAATAAGTCTTTACAGGAAGCTTGTTTTATTCAAGAAGCAACATTTTAGTACTGTAGACAATATAATTTTTAAATAACTCATATTATGACAATAGATTATAATTCGTAAATATAGTTATAGCTGGAAACAAAGTATAGCATTGCAACTTTACAAGAAGCCTGCAATACTCGGGCAACACTCTTGCACACAAAAACTCTTATTGTTAGTAACAAAAATATTTTACATTTTATGTACTTAGTTGTAGCTAACAACAAATCGTAGCATTATAACTTTACAAGACACCTGCAATACTCAACATGGTTAAAAATCAATATTGAACAATATCCTGGTTGGTAAAAAGAGATATTTACATCTTAGTTACCAACAAACTATAGCACTATAGCTTTGCAGGAAACTTGAAGTTCTTGACATGGAACTTATTTCCACTCTCAACAATATTCTTGAAAACAAATCTATAATCATTGCTGACATTTGCAAAAATAAAATATGTCAATTGTTGCTGTAATTTCAATGCAAACATTTTTGCTGTTGAAATTCTCGAAAACAATTTCTCTGGGTAGTAAAGCACAGATGTACACTACACTTTTCACATTTTACAGCAGTTAGGCCCTTGCAGCTTGGGAACTTGCACCTTTATCGCTGGCTCTCCATTTTTGGCCAGTGACCTATTTGGTCTCGCCTTGATGTATACTCTGGTATAGGTGCTGTTGGTCCTCTTCGTTTTTTCATCTCGAGTTGTTTTTCGTGTGAATCGGAAGGTCTACCCCTTTTCTTCTCTTGGTACTTGCCTTCTTTGCAAAGAGCTTATGTGATCTCACATCGAAACCCCAAAAGGTCCAGTCGGTCTTTGTGACTGATGTTCTGTACATCACAGTGTCTGCGATACATCAACCATCCATTGACTATGAAATGGAAACATATACGGTGATAGTACTTCTTTGAGCGAAGCTGAATCCTGTAGTACGAGATTAGTCCATCAAGCAAATCGACTCCTCCCTTATATGTGTTAACTGCTTTTGCGCAAGGTACTGTAACCTCAGTTTTGGTTTTCCTGTCAAAACGTTTTACTTTTCCGAGAGGGTATGCACAGTCAAACGTTAAAGCCAGTGTAATGCCCTGGTTATCATACCACTTTATTAATCTTTTGTTGCAACTTCGGCAAATGCTCCTCTCCCTCGTTTCTTCATTTCTTTGTCAGTTTGGAACTGCAGGCCAGGAAATCGAATCACTATGATAGTACCAAGAACTCCAATACTAATTTCTGAGAGCACAGAAAACAATCTCAAGGACGAAAACCAATTGTCACAGTACAATAGATATCCTTCATGTCGTGGAACATTCTCCAGCATTGGCAAAACTATGTTTCCAGTAGATCCTATGTCAGGCATTCCTTCAACCGGGGCTATACTACCTGTGTAAAAGTCAAGGTTGTGAATAAGGCCATTGGCATCAGACAAGATGAATACCTTGTATCCCCATTTGTGGGTATTTTTTTGGATTGTATTGTTTTAGAGCAGATTTGCGCTTGAAGGGGATTATCTGCTCATCTACGCACAACATCTAACGTAAAGGCAAATTTTTGAACTTTTTCTGCATTTCATCAACTAGAGGGCGAACTTTGAATAACCTGTCACGATTTGGGTCATCTCGAGATGGAAGTTTAGTGTTGTCATTGAAGTGAACACAGGATTTTATAAACTCCTAACGATCATGTGGCATAACATTGGCTACTGCCTCAACTCTTGTGTTGTTTGCCCAATACATGCGAGACCGAGGTAACCAAAAACTGACATGAATATGCGTAAATCCATGAATTGGCCAATTTAATTAGTGTCCACATTCAAAGCTCTGTTTGGATTATTTTGAACTGAAAACAGATTAGATTGCTCCACAATATTGTCCAGAACATCCTCATCAAAAAACATCCTAAAATAGTCAATAGGGGATTCCACCTCACTATATACCTCACGTAAATTACATGTTAAAGTTTTTCACTGTTTTCTTCAGAAACGTTTTCCCAGTGCAGTGATGACTGACCTATATGTGCAGTTGTTTCACTCACTGGAGTTGATACAGCATTGCTAATCTCAGAACTATCAGAATCATTAGATAATACATTAACAGATGTACTCCTATGGGCTTGCCTTTGCTTTTGTGATGTACTAGGCAAATAGTCAGGGTCGGCATCGCTGTCATCTAATTCAGTATCATCGCTATCCTCAGGGACAGCAAAATCAGCTCTCAGTCTCCTGGAACTTGTCCTTTTCTCCATCTGCAAAAACAGAAATTAATGTATGTCATAAATAACACAAGCAGCAATAAAAACAAATAAAAAAAGAAAACGCACATTTAACCTATAAATTTTCCTTAGTTGCCTGTTGTAACGAATACGATACATACAACAAAAACGTGTTATACACAAGTAAAAGAATATTTGAACTAAAATATACCAAAATTGTAGTAAATGTATCAAACTAAGAGGAATATATTGATTTACAGCCATATTTTACCTACAAACATAAAAAAGAAATACGATTTCTTGTCGTTCGAAACACAGCTGTAACAAACAATATGGCGTACATATATAAACTATTTAGTTCTCAGAAACGACTACAGAGCGCAGTAAATACTTTATAATGTTAAATAGGTACTAAATAAATGTGTTGAAGTATAAACGATTATGTGGGCACCATTTTGTAGGTAAACACTATGATACTGTAGGCATTAAGAGGTTTAAAATAAATGTACCATAAATCAAACGCAGCAATTTTTACATGTTGTGTGTGGAGTTAATTTCTCTTCAATTACTGTATGTTCCTGCTTATTTAACCATTTAAACAAGTACCATATCGTACATTACAAATTTCAACAAAATTAATAAACAAATATAATTTTTAGTAGTCACAGCTTAGGATTATAATGAATCAATACTGTTAAGCTACTAGGAAAATGTATCTACCTAGACTGCAACAACTTACACAGCAAGCATATGAAAAGCAAAATGGCTAAATATTAAAAAAAAATCTAATACTCCAAGACATACCTTGCTATCACATGCCAGTAACATATTTCAGTCATCTTTGATAATCATCTGATGTGGTTTTAAGATTTTCAATGTGCAGCAGTTGCCTTCTTTGCTTTACCTTATAAATCTTATCTAAAACTTTGTTCATGACAAACACAAATTCTTGATTTCAACACAGAAATAGACTGCAAAGTTTCAATAGACATGGAGGACCTAAATTGGGTCCCCTTTTTCATAACAATACTGAAAATACGCTCGCATTATGAATTACTGTGGGGGATGGAGAGAATTTATAGCATTAACATTGGCAATCTGTCATGCTTCAGGATGCCATCTACACCACGAACCTTTGACAATTCAGCCCACTTGACATCCACAGTGCTCTCTTTTTCTATAAGAGATGAAATGTCATCTACTTGAAGCACAACAAATTGTTGCTGGACTTCATCCATTACTGAACCTATGGTTTCATTGTCCTTCACAGAAAGGATAACTTAAATTTTTCCACAAAAAATTTAATAGAAGAGAATTGTGCATTATCAAATTCATTTAGTCGAGCTACTTCTGCATGTTTCAGTACATGACACTTGAGGGGAAATTAGTTGACAATATAGTCGCACGCAGTAACAAAATATTTCCGCACTTAAGCAAAAAAACAATATCTTCTGATTTTTTTTTTCAAGTTTAGACACTAAAGTTGAAGTTTGACTCCCAACAACTACTTCTTCATCTTCTCTTTGATTTTCAATCAAATGGTACTTAATCAGAAGCATATGATCACTCTTCACAACTTTTGGCTTCACAAATTTTGACAACAGGTCTCTTAGTAATGTGGTCAGAAGTTCTCGGAGAATTTGTATTTGTGGTGAAGCAGACTGAAGTAAGATGTTTACTTTGTCAAACGTAGGTATTGTGTTCTGAAGAAATGTAGAAAATGCTTCATTCAGTTTAGAGGAAAGAAACAAAAATATTTTTTCCTCACAGCTCAAAGAAAGATTCTGATTTTTTAAAACTGCAGCATTGTTACATCTATCATCCAATGCAAATAGTTTACTGCTACCTGCTACCTGCTTCAGTGTCTGCTAGCGAGTCAGATTCTCTTTCCCCATGTTTTTCATTTCCATTTGATGGAACAGGATCACTTGCAGATTGTTAGGTTTTAGGGATCTTGTATGACAACAGAGAAATGGTACTACTTGATTTCTTCGCTGCAGACACCTCCTGTTTAAAAAACTAAGTAACAGTGCCCACTGATCCATCAATCTACTCCAACTTCTGCCAAGTGACAACCACCTCGTACAAACGTGCTTCAATATTCGTCTCCTTATTGTGTAGCTGTTGAAATTTCTGCAGGCTCTCTTTTCGTTTAGCACT
The DNA here is from genome assembly GCA_003012365.1 of Medauroidea extradentata. NCBI lineage: Eukaryota > Metazoa > Arthropoda > Insecta > Phasmatodea > Phasmatidae > Medauroidea > Medauroidea extradentata. The sequence continues at coordinate 5,695 of PNEQ01127216.1, read as the reverse complement.
TTTCTCTAGAAAAAATAAAATATGTCTATCAGGATATATTCTATTTTTAGTGGTAAACAAGCTACAACCTTCTCTGCTGCCAAGTTTATTAGGTGACATGAACACCCAATAACTATTATTTCTTCGTGATTTTCCTTCAGTAAAGCTGCAACACCATTCTTAAGCCCGACCATCACCGTTGCATTGCCGGAACAAAATAAGACACAATTTTTTAGAGGCACTTTCTTCATTTCCAGCTGTGAAAGCAATAGATTGCCTATATTCTTGCCAGTCGAATCACCGATTAACTTAGGCACTGAGAGAACCTTACTAACTATTCTACTCTCATAATTATAAAAAAACCGAACCACAATCGGGAAAAGCTTTTCATTTGTATCATTACTTCCATCTGTGGCCAAGGAAAATACACTGACCTGCAAACATTTCACAACTTTATAAGTTTCATCACTCGCCATTTCATTTTAAATACACGTAGCCTTAGTGCGGCCGCAAACAAATTTTTTTGCTACTTCAGAGTCTGGGAACGTCTTTCTAAATAATGCACCAGCATGGTATGCTGCGTTTTATGCAATATTATGTTCAGTCAAAAACGAAACAGACACTCTGCTTTCGTAACTTCCAGCTCTGTATTTGCAGTATTGGTGAAGAAACTATCTATCTTCTTATTCTCTTTCTCCGAAAGCACGTTTATCCTTTGGATACTTAACATGCGTAGTTATGTCGGACCTACCTCCATGAGCAATATTAAAATCACACCGACACACTGTGCAAAACACAAAAGTGTCTCCTTTTTGTGATTTCAGAATACAAGGGAATTCGTTGTTATATGCAGCACGGTAAGCCTGAAGGTATTTCTTGTTGACTAGCTTGCTCATAGTTCGCACCACGTAAATACACAAAAAATAAAAAAGATTGTGTTGGCTTACATGGAAACCACCAACTCATAGATACTATAGGAGTTCATTAGGTTAAAAGCATAACAGCATAGCGAAATATCACAACACTATATTAACACAAAACAATTCTTGAAGCAAATATAATTTGTAAAGGCAAATTTTCCTTATCGTTTTGTCAACATTGTGAACAAACAATAGCGTCAGCCATTTATGTAATAAGGAACAGCGAATGCAGTGCATGCTGGTCTATTGTCACGCGACAGCAAGCCAATGGTACAGACCGTTGATGGTCCAATCCATAAATAATGAACAAATTCACTTGATTTTTTTCGTTTCGTTCCGTCTAGACATGGCCAGTACGGTAAACCACCACACAAAAAAAAATAATAACAAAGAAATACTTTTGCCAGAGATCTGTAAGATATTAAAGTAGTCTGTAAAACCATAAAACAGTATTAAAATCCGTAAAACTTACGGACAATCCGTAAAAGTTGGCAGGCATGCAGTGCCATACCCCTTTACAATTTTCTTCACAAATAATCCTTTATGCAGAAATTTGTTTCATAACTGGATGTAATGGCGAGGACAAAATAAATCAACCTCGAGATACAAAGCAAACCTACGAGTGTGACAAAAAATATATAAAATGATGCCATACTCCTTTAGTAAATAAATAACTTCAGTGAAACACAAGCTGAAGAAATAACACTTAAAAATAAATATTTTTTATGACCTAATTTACCCAAATCGTAACTATTATTGCATTAACATAATTCGAAGTACGGTAAATGGGTAGACCCAAAGAAAACAATTTCAAGCTACAAGGCAAACGGATGAGCATGTCAGAGAAATATTGAATGACATCACATGTTAAGTAAACATACATTTCAAGCCAAACACAACACTGCAACAGGAACGCCGAGAAACAGTTGTATGCCTTAATTACATGCAAGCCGTGTTAAATGTACGGATGTTAAAGAAAATAATGCAATGCCTAATTGCACATGTTTACGACTCATCAGAAAACATTTGTTAATTTGTCACTGAATTTGTGAATGTACATCCCAGTTGTAGAATACACAAAATTAAAACCGTCAATTTGTACTTACTAGTCATGAGCGTGAAGAACATTTAATTTCCGAAAATTGGTAGATATTGAGAATGAAAGTAAGGACAATAAAAACATGTTAAAATTTAGAATTTGACATTTTTGTTTGTAGCAAGTGGCTTAAGGTCGTGGTTCACCTCAGTTTTCGATGTCTTTTTTTTATTTTCATATTTGTACCAATTTTTTTTTGTTATCTTAGACATCAATTGTGACTGAATCTTCCTCTTAGTATATTTGTGTATCTCTCATAGTTTTTGCGTAATGAGTCGTAAACAGAACATAGACAACACGAATGTGGGCCTACCTGTCATCGTTAAATGGCCTTCAAGATGTTGTACTGTTTTTACTATTTTGTTATGTACTGTAGTTATGTAAAGAAATTTAACTGTGCTGAAATTATAGACCTATTGAATTTACCTAAGCCCAATACAGCAACTGTTCAAAATTTACTAAATGTTGATAACTGTATATATGTATTCAATAAAACGAAAATTTCTGTAAATAGTCAATTGTCTAGTCCGTCGTACTTTTGAGTATTAATTAAACACAGACATGCTTAGCTGGTTTTACGGGACAAACTTTCTTGTTCAGTTGCACTATCTGTGCTGAAAGCCACCGATCACAGTCACTTTTCAGTGTGCTGGTACACAGAATGCAAGAATTATTAATTGTAGTGGTAAATATCTTGACAAATTGTAATAATTCCTTTAACACGACACACAACTCATAGGTTTTTGTAATAATAACTGTACTAATTCATAAAATAGGTTAATTTTACGTTCTAAGCCATTGGACACAATATGCATACATAAACTTCATCTGACAGGATACAGCTAAATATTTTTTGAAACATAGTAATGAGCTTTTGTCGACTTGTGTACACTGAACCTACTTAATGTACACTCATATCAATGCATCAGAAGATGAAACTTGAACCCAGTTCAGCCCAACAGTTGATTTGACACATATAAAATCCATTGTTGTAGGTTTATTAATATATGTTCATTATTATTTTTCATGTTTATTTTGAAACTATATGTAACATTTGTTTACTGTTTTCACAATCTTGAGTGTAATTTTACCCATGTAGAGACTCTTAGTTTTTACTTAGCGACATGATTATAATTTCTTTATTTTAGGTTAATTTGTCTTAGATGGCATAGTATTTTATTTAATTTCACACATTTCCTTATCACTGTGATGAAGGAATTTTTAAAATTTTTTTTGCCTTAGTCATTTGTGGTGCTAAGTAAAATGTAATGTTCATTTACGGACCATTTCGTAGTAATTTGTTTCGTACTTCCACGTTTCTGTTGATCCTTCGAGTTGTTTAGTACATTCAGTTTAGGACAGCGTTAATTTTATTGCAGAAATATTGTAATTTTGATTACCAGTGTACATGGAGTAAGTTTTTGTTTTGTTTGCGGCAAAGAAACGGTCAAAGCTAGGTGGGTAAATATCTTAAGTTTAGCATCCCTAAATCCTTGATGCATTATACAGTAAAGCCCTAAAGTTCTCACAGCACACACTGGATGTTGCATGAGGCATGGAAGCAGGCAGGCGATAAGAACTAGACTGGTTCGTGCTTCTACAACAGTGTCGCCTTATGCACAAAGTGCGAAAACAGCGTGGAGTGTTTCGGTCGTTGGCTTTTTCTACTGGACTTTAAGTGGCGGCCCTATTTTTTATATATGGTAAGTGCAAAGAAATGTCCAGTGTGTGCTTGTGACTTTTCGATTCATGATTCCGGTTGGAAGAACTTAAAAAACTTTTTTTGGACATTTTGAGGTAACCCGAAAGCATGTTTCTAAGCATGATACTCAAAAATAAAGTTATAGAACCATAGTTTTAAATGTGTTTTCTTTACCGTAGATACAGACTTTGACCGCATATTCAGTAGTATCCTGAAAAAACTTTCTCCTATCACACTGCAATGCAGTTCATGCGCAAGCTGTATAGGGATCGTAATAAGTTTACCCCCTTAATGAGTTTATAGATGTGGTAAAAACTATTCAAATACAATATAAATTTGACTCTTTTGATAAGTTTCCCTGTCTAAGAAGTTAAATTTATTTAATCCCTTTAGAAATTTAAATGGATTTTACTAGATAGAGAGATTGATTTTACAGTGCTACATAGTTTAAGTGATGTCGACCTGGTAAAAGAGCATTAACATCTACACGTCTCACTGAAACTACGTTATCTGTTAGTGCACTTGTAATTTCAAGAGACTTCTGTTAATTTATAAAATATTTTTATTTTTTTTCCAAATTGTTACTATCTATCGTTGATTGTCACGGACACCAGCCAAGAGGTCCGAGATTCTAAAGTACTTTATAACTTATTATGTTTTGCTTAAATTGTATTTATTTGTGGCCCACAATACTTGAAGATTGGTTTTTTTATATTAAAATGTAGATAGATGTAATTTAATTCTCTCTCACGAGGGGATTTAATTCCACCGCCTACTTAAACCTATTTGATTGTGTGCATATTTATGTGTGACAATATTTAGCCGTTTGCATATTTTCAATGTAATAAGTTTAATAAAATACTGTAATTGCCAAGGCAGTTGTATAAAAAAGCTTTTGTTCCTATGTAGGTCATGAGCCGGACACATTTGTCGGTACCACTTGGAGGGACGGGTTCTATTAAGATTTTTTGGAAAGCTAAGGATGTCTGAAGATGGGAAATACGTGATAGCATTTGATAACTCTTTGCCTTCAGTGTTTTTATATCGTACTTTCAAAATACAATGTTAAAACCTGTTTTTTCGTATAATTTTTTGATACTGTGGCATTTTATTACTACACATGGTAATAATAGTAACTGTAAATTATTATTATGATATTAACAATAATAAAAACTATAAATCTACAAAAAAACTGTCAGTATTTTTGTTCCAGAGCCACTAGTGAATGACCGAACGCCATCATGGAGGAGGCTGAGACCAGTAGATCCTCTCTTTGTGATCCTAAATGTATAATACATTTATGGTCTAATGTGCCATCTGGAGATCCTCTGACAAATCCACAAGACTCATCGTCATGGAAAACTCTGTTAGAGGCAGCTCAAATAAGGAATCACATACCACTTCTAGACATCGCGAGAAATATTGAATGTGACATTGTACCCCAAATATATTACCACAGGAAGTGCAGGAGTCTGTTTACAATGAAGAGAGATTTAGAGACTCTTAAGAGAAAAGGTGAAGCAAGTTCTAGCAATGATGTTGAAAGTAATGAATGTGCACGAAAACGTTTCAACAGAAGACCAGTACAATCTAATGTATTTCCTGAAGTATGTATATTTTGTGAAAAGATCAAATGCTTCAAGGGAACATCCACACGTGAGAAATTAGTCAAGGCTACGGAGCTCAGGGTTGATAAAAGACTTCGAGAGTGTGTAACCATTAATTGCGATTTAAAGATATTAGCAGTTTGTAGTAAGGACATAGTGGCTGCAGAAGCTCATTATCATCCCAGTTGTTACAAGAACTATACCAGAGTTAGAGTAAAGAAGGAAGAAAGTTCAAGCAGTATTCCATCCAGTGATCACTACAAAGCTATGAGAGAAGAAGCATATGATGAACTATTCAATTATATTAGGACTGTGGTTATACCTAACAAAGAAGTAGTTCGGCTGACAACTCTCACTGAAAGGCTGGAAAATCTCATGAGAAACAGGGGGA
>PNEQ01127214.1:0-23245 GCA_003012365.1 Medauroidea extradentata | reverse complement strand
CGATACCAGACACGATACCTCTGTGATAATATTAGTAATATTCATATTTTCTAGTGTTTTTATACTGGCCTATCATAGGATCCCACAGACCCCTCACAATCAATACTGAAGTTAAAATGGATGGCAATATGTTACATATGACAATAAAGGCCCCTTCATTACAATCAATCATCATAATTAACCTAAACTACATTAATTTATATATATAAAAGTATCAATAAAATAGGGCCGTCACAGATAAGTTGATGGGTGTTGTTACAATAACTGTGAAAGATGATTAATGCAAATTACAATTGTAAACTACGATCAGAGAGAACAAATTACTTATCATGAGGTGAGAATATTGGGGGAGGGCAAAGATACTTACGTTAGTAAATAAAAGACTATCGCAACATGATAACCCGATGTCACTTCTACAGTAAATACAGTAGAACTCCAATTATCTGAATGCCGACTATCCGTATAACTTTCAGAAAAATAAATTGAAGATGAAAGTGTACATTCATATGTACAGTCAAGCAGATGCGCACGACTTGGCTGCCTGAAAACGGATCAAGACAAACAACTTACTTCAGGCCTTTAAGGCAGTCACTTTTTTCCCTTGTAGTCACTATTTCTGACCGAAGTCACTTTTTCTGAAAATTTTCAGTATTTTCACTGTTCTCAAAAGTGGCTTGAATTTTTTTTAACAACAAAATTGCTGAATAAAAATTCTAAATTAATGAAGGGAGATAAATACAATATTTAGTTGGTTTTGTATTTATTTGTACCGTATTTAAACTTGACGGTGGACTTCCCTCTTGAACTTGGTAAACTTGGCAACGTCATGAGCTTCTGTGTGTGTCTGTAACTGTAGTTACCGTCATGGTCACTGCCTTAGGTCATGGTACTTACCACGAAAATTCCAGTCTCTGTTTGAAATTGTGAAATATATAATTGTAGGCTATGTGAAACTATGAAAATTTGACAATTTTTGAGTGTTTCATAGTAAGATGTGTCATTGATTCCAGATATCTATAGTATGTGTTAATCGACAAAATTGATCTTCGACCGCGAAGAGAGTTTCGACAGTGTCGAAGTTGACTGAAAATGGCGGTTGTTTAGGTTACATAATGTAACATGTTTGTTGATCCTGGTAGCTTGTTAATTGTTACCTGTTTAATATTTTTTGGTGATACGTAGTAATAAAATAAATACTGTGTTTATATTTTAATAAGGTAGAAAGAATTTAAGAACAATGAATTTTACATTTGTATTGACATGACGTTAATTAAGCCAGAATTCATGCCTCTGGAAAGTGGCATTAAATTTTGTTCACGAATCGTGAAAAATGCAAGAAACAATTGACGTAATCCAGCATAAATTTTGCCAGTGGCAAAAAACATTGAAGACAACGATGCTAAAATTGTTGCATCTTAAGTCTGAAATATACAGGCTGAACACAAAGGTATAGGTTATTCAAAGTTATACATTTTTAATCACTTGTGTTTGCACCTTTAAATTATTAATACAGATGCTACTTTGTAAAATATTAAGCAAATAAGTTTTTCTGACAGTTCGGTATGATTGAAAACATGGGAGGGTCAATGTAACCTAATTAATTGCAGACAATTTTTTGTTCACAAAGTGTCTGATTTTGCCATTGGAATAAGTTATATTTATTCTCCTTATTAATATTGTTTTATAACCTGTACGTTTAATAATATTATTTTATAACCTGTATGTCCTCATTCCGTTAATATGCATTTAATGATTTTTAAGTCTATACAACATTCATTCGTGTATATTTTTTGCCATTAAATTTAAATTACATATTCATAAATACAATTTTTATATTCAAATATTTAACTAAAATAAGACACTTTGCACACATTCAATTCTGCGACAGTAGATCCTGACATGTAAAAAATGAGGGAAATTTGACAAAATGACATGAAAAACAGTAAAAATATTAATGAAATGATCTCATTAAAATACTTTTACAGAAAAACCAGTGTCTCTAGTATCGTACATGTGAATCATGAGTACAGTGAATTGGTGAACAGCTGTCTATATGGATGTTTCCAATATGATTTTGTTTGACAGAATGGTTAAGTGACTGAAGTTTAAGGTAGGCCCATACAAATTGGACGACTTGAAAAGTGGCGGAGCTTCAGTCAGGTGTGGGAAACAATTCCTATCTCCATGGATACCTCAGCTGAACATAACCTTCATTTAGCTGTTTGGCTTCACATGTCCCGGATGAGATGTATGTCAAGAAAATTGTTTATTTGTTTGGAATTTGCCGTTTTTTCAGGTAAACAGTAATCTTATGTATTTGTGTATCTTAACCATGAAATTGAAACTAATAATGTTTACCCTTATGTGCAAATCTATGAATGCACAACATTTTTGCTTTCTGTAATTACCAACTAACAAATCAGCATGTTAGTTAACAAGCTTTGTTTCCCACAGTACTTTTCCCTTGCGGTGACGTCAGGGGGCGTGTACTTCAAGTCGTCCATTTGATGTAGTATAAAATCACAAAATAGCATATTACACCAATTCGGACACAGACTGATTGGAAGACAGTTGGATAATACTGGTGAATGATCATGTGACTCAGTTATGTATTTACTCATGGTGACATATTTCGGGAGTTTGTACTTCCAATATTATATCTAGCAGATGTTAAGAAAGTTACTAAAAACTAAAAAAATAATTGTGCTATGTTGATTTTAATCTTCAAAATAAATAAGTGAATGTGTAGCCTAGTTAAAACACACAAAAATAGTAGTTAGTGATATTTATGATGAATGTTTTATAAAGCAAGCATAGAATACAGAGATAGCAAGTATTCAGTGTTTTTGACTGGATTTAGTGTCCTTTGCACAGTTCTTTCAAATATCATCTTCAGTGGTTTTTTACATAAAATTAAGGTACAAATGGTGTCCTTTAATACTTTCATGTAAAGTCACTTTTGGTCACTTTTATATATAGACACTTCGTAGTCACTTTTACAAGTCAGACAGTCACTATATTCACTATTTCAGAGATATTCGACCACTTTGACTGAGATGTTCAGCAAACAATAACTTTTGTTTACAATGTACTAATGTATAACACTTGTAAGTACATATGCTATATAACATGTAAATGTGTTGCCTTTTCATTTAATTATTAAAAAATGCATACGGTACTGAAAATAATCTCTTTTTCTTCAAAATTCATAATATATGGACCATTTTTCGGAAAATATCCAATTATCCGAATTTTTGACTATCCAAATGGGGTTCGATCTCAATTGATTTGGATAATTGGTGTTCTACTGTAAACAAACAGAAGGTGACCCAAGAAATAAATGAAAATTCTATAAAATGAAAACAATAGTCTACATCGTGGTCGAAAACCTAACATGAGCGTGCAACAAAAAAATAAATATCACTCACCAGGACAAATGTAACAACATACGACAACAAGCCCGCTCTAAAATCATGCAGTATGCATAATCTCTCATGACACCTGAGTGATAGGCTCCCTCACGTGACGAGCCTCAGAAAAGTAGTCTGCTTGTCATGCTAGAGCACTGCTTACCTCTTTCTGGAACCTTCCTGCCTAGTAAAAAAAATAAACTGTTGTACTTAACTGACCCCAGAGAAAAAAAAGGAATGCTATGCGCAGTTCTAAACTAGACAGGGTCGTCGAAGTGTCTCGAGGCAAACATAGATGATAAAGGGGAATAGGGAAGTAATAAACAGAAAAAGTCCAGAATTGCCAGATGAGCACTAAACCACCAAATTTTCCAGATAGCCCATGGCTAATGACCGCTTGTTGATGTAAACTGCCCGGACATTGTCCCGTCTACACAGCAACCAAAATCACGAAAACGATTTACTGCCTGCCATGGAGCCTGGTGCAGGCTACCTGTCTCGTTTGTCTGCCATTAATGCAGCTAAAGTACACCACCATACAACCTGCTTTTATACCACTGAACTGTAATCTTAAAGAAAAAATTTCAGCTCAAAATCAATATAATGCGTAGGTGAACCATGTCCAGGATTATCTTAAGAAAAAAGCAAATAATAAAAATTTAGTTTTCCTAAATTTTACCGCTGTGATGATATTATATTTTCACAACGTTGTGTTTGTTTTATTACTATGTGATTACATTTTCCACATGTAAAAATTTTTTGGCTTTCGTAGTTTTCCCATAGTAACATGACAGTCATAATTTATAAGTTACGGGAACATAGGAATAACAAAAACAAAGTGACTTAATAAAATGAAATAATTAACACTGAAATAAGATATTATGGGCCGTATATTAAAATATTTATAAACACACAACAAATTCCTTTTGTATGTTTTAGAATGGTCATAAATGAAGTAAATTATCATAGTTTTCATACTTTTTAAAAAGTACATTGGCATGTAATTTGTTTTTTTTTTTTTTAAACTTAGCATATTGCTATAATATTGAATTTCAGCTTAAATTACTTTATTCCAGTAAGTAAATTTTTTGTTATTATCTTCTTCGCGTCAACAGTAGTAAATTAAATGTTAATGATCAGGAAGTTAAACGTAGCCCTCTGCTTAGCGTTTGGTAGTGCCTGGGGTTCTTACTTGGGTGAAATAAAATGTGGGTGTCCTAGATTTGCAGGTGGGCAGAGGAGGAATAATGCTGGTTTTCCGCTGTAACACCAATTATTTTTCAGTGTCCACAACACATTGGCAGTTTTTGTGAAAAAGGAGTCTTTAGAAAATTACAAGAAAATAAAAAAAAAGGCAAATAAAGGGCTCCTCTCTCTGTGAGCTATATCTGCACATGTGTCAACGCTTGAATTTATAAAACATTACAAGTTGGTCAAGTAAAAGAAATTTCCCTCCAGGCAACTGGCTCGGAAGAAATGTAAAGTTCTTGCCACATAGCGCTCGCAAAATATCCCACATGGTTGGGTGTTAACTTCCACCACCCTCAAGGTGGCTGCTGCTAAATATTTTTCAAGACCTGCAAAATATCACTGCAAACTATAATTGGTAGGTTCGTTGCTTAGTACCATGAGGCTAGTACCAATATCCTGTCTCCTATTGCAAATGAAAAAATATCACGATATCACTTGGTTCCAGCAGCATGTTGCCTGCTGAACCCTCACACGATGCCCGCCCAATAAAGAAAAACAAGTGACCAAGATGGCGGCGCAATACCAAGCCATCGGTGACCGCCAGAGTCAGCGGTGGGATTCCGGGAACTCTTTTAATTTTGTGAAATAAAAAAATGTACTATAAACAATTTTAAATTTACAATTGCCAACCCATTACGTTATGATATACAATATTTTCAACTTAGACATTAATATTTCTGGTTGTCGAAACTGAAATATACGTTAATAACATCGTCACCTGCGGAAGGATACAAAAGACATAAACAGCCCTTACATCAGCAACTATATCATAGCAGATTCTTGGAAAACCCCGCTTCTACAAACATACCAATCTGAGGCCTAGCGCCAGCCTGCCACAACATTTATTCCAAGAAAATACAATGTGATAAATTTTAAAAATTGGAAGAAAAAAATGCCAATCAAATAAATTTACCCTAAAGCTACCTAAACTCTTTTAAATACACCTTTATTCAGTCTCAGTACCCACAATTATATTGGTGGAAAAGAAAAGGAAAAATCATCCAATCATTATTAAAGAGGCTGGAAGGACATAAACCAGCAGCAGTATTGACAAACACATCTATTCCTAATTCATAGTTTATCTGAGGAGAAAACAATACAGTAAGAATTAATACTGTCTTTCAGGGCACCCAGATATAATTACAAATTTAGCCACAAATAGAATCATTAAATAAATTACTTAAATATGAGTCATTCACCTGCTTCCATCCTTTTGAAAATTAACAATACTTTCCAGTAATATATATAAAAACACGTAATAAGTAAAATCTTAAATATGTCTTAAAATATGACACTGCTTTTAGGGTCAGGGCAAACCAGGCATCTGTGGTGGCATGGATGGGCGATCATGGTTATAAAAATCATGTCCCATCGTCACCATTAGGGCAGTAGCCCCTCATTTTCTTATCCAACTTTTTACCAAAAATATCCAGTATGTTGTTGCGTGCGCAAAGTTTTAACAATCTGGAGGCTACACTGTCATTCTAGTGGAAACTGAGGGTGGATAAAATTCCCAGTCACAGAATTAAACTAATGTTGAATATATACATATATAAGTAATATAAAAAAAGGAAACATGTAAATAGGTGCCTGGTGGGTCAGGTACTTTACATTATTCCTATGTTCCTGTAACTTACAAATTTGGACTTTGTCATGTCGCTATGGGAAAACAATTGAGAGCTAAAAAATTTTAACAAGTGGAAACTTAGTCACAAGTAACATCTATAAAACTAGCACTACGCCGTACAAATATAAAATTATTTGGTTTTGCCATGTGAACAGCCTTTATCAAACCCATAGCACACTTTGGTGAGTCATCACAAACAACAGCGCATTTAGTACTGGCTGTCAATCTCCCTACACTTGGATTACCTGTTTCACAGGGAATTATGAGGATTGGATACCATTTCGTGATGTGTTTCAAGCCCTTATACATAATAATGAGGCACTTTCTGACATCCAACAGCTACATTACTTAATTGGTGAATCAGTTCAAACAATTCAGCTGCTGCAGTTGACTTCATCAACCAGTGAAGTTGCTTCATACTTGCTTAAGGAGCATTACCCCAACGCAAAAGCTATAATTCAAATACAGTGAACCCTCGATAACTCGGACTAAAAGTGGGGAGAAGCTGTCCGAGTTACGATTTGTCCGTGTTATTGAGGGGCGTCCGGGGAGGAGGGGTAATCAGTCATTAATCACAAGAAACGTGAGGAAATCAGTACGCTATCATTTCTACAAGCAAAAGAGGCGGCAGTGTATACTGCTTTGTACGTATCAATTTACAGGAGGGGGTAGTGGGGAAATTATCTCTAGCGTGAAGAACTGTAAAAGAATGTCAAACAACCTGGGCCAGCAGATTCTCTTTTATTTATTTTTTATGCTACTTCTGCCTGATCTAAAAGCTGACACCAAGGCACCCTTCTACCACATAAAAGTTCTCATCCCCTTCTCTCGTCTGGCTGGCGACAGTCTATGTGCGTGCGTGTGTGTGAGATAAGCTTGGGAGGTAGAGCGCGAGCGGAAGTAGTCAAGGTCAAACGGTACAGTCCCAACAGTAATACAAACACCGCACGTGACCACACGTAACTCACTAGATGTTTACGTGAAATATTGCGTAACATCAGCATGTCACAGTGTCTGTAGCCAACTGCTGGCCTGATAATTACGCTCACCTCCTACAGAGTTCCGAAGACACAAAAATAATTTTCTTCTTATTCGAGAGCAGATACGGTACTGTAATTAACAATGCTTTTGGATCACTGTACAGAAATATGTGAACTCATTTTAACACTATGGATGTTTTAAATTTCATTTTATGTATATAAACTCAATCATAAAACACGTAATTTACAGCTTTATTCTTACACAAGTTGTCTCACTAAACAGCAGTAAAATTCTAATCATGTTCAGCTGAGTTAAATGGGAGTAAAAACAACCAAAAGTAAAGCACAAAATATTAAAACTATGCATTTAAGACCATTAATTGTTATATATCGGACAAGTGTCAAAATACTGTAACAGAAATGAGATTAGTCAGTTTGTCAGCTGCGGCTTGCAGTTCTACACATCCCACCACAATCTCTTTTGTACTGATGTACTATTTGTTTACCGTCTCCTCCAGATATGTATCATTCAACCATTTCAAACGTTTCCTGCGAGAAATTGTTTTTTTTCCAGGGCCTCTTTGTTAGAATACAAGGCCAGAAGCAACGTAAATCTCGGTCTACCTTTCCTCCTTTCTTTTTTTTTTGTTTAGTTGAAGTCACGGCCGTGGTTGAAGTGATAATGTACGCTTGTAGGCCTTCCTTCATACTATCTTACCTTGGCTGCGTCGTCATAGATCAGTGACATCTTTACACACATTTTACACTTAAAATAAATTTCACAGATACCATCAACGTTAACAGGAACTCGATAAAAGCCCATTCATTTTAATCATTTAACTTGTTCAAAAGCGAGGCCCTCTAGAATGTGCGGCCCGGGGCAAATGCCCCTTTCCCCCCCTTTTTTTTTTTATAATTTATTAAGCCCTGTTTTTTTTAGCTATCGCGTCGGCCTCTAGCGTAGTGGGTTAGGCGCCAGTTTACGGTGCGAGTGGCCCTGGGTTCGAATCCTTGCTCAGGCATGGATGTTGTGTTGTTTTTTCACCTCACTTCTCCCTCATCGGCTTGTAAGACGTCGTTAAAGGGCTGTAAAAACCTCTCATCACCTTGCCTACGTTGCAATGCACACCATTGGCATTAAATTTTTTTATTAATGTCCGGAACAAATAGTTTTGCAATCTTGAATTTATCGCACATACCAGAACAAAATAAATTTCCCTTTAGGTGCCATTGTGACCTGTAGTTACCGTCCAATTCACCAGCATCATACTGAAATGTTTATTTATGACGCATGTGCGTGAATGGCTCGCACAGTGAAGAGGGAGGAAAGATAAAGAAGGGAAGTCTGCCTGCTGAGTTGCATCTCCACTCGCGCGCCTCGCTAGCAACATTTAACCACATGGAACTTTCCACATATTTTACGGTGGGTTTATTAAAGGCTAAGCACCGATGAGCAACTGCGTTTAATGTTTAATACTATTTTTAAATAAAACTTGATGGATTTAAATGAGGCAGACACAATTTTTTCATGATTTTTGACCAAAAATATAATTTAATTAAAATTAATTTTGTTTTTTGAAATACTGTCAGAGTTATTCGAAGTCCGGGACATTGAGGTCCGAGTTATCGAGGGTTCACTGTACATGTTGAGCTTTCTTTGAACTGCCTAGGCTAGAGAAATAGTCATCCTTTCCTTCGTAAACTTTTAGAAATTTTTCAAATTTAACTGAGGGCACACTAAATTCTGGGACAAAGTACCAACTTATGGAATGCCCATTTCATTTATTTGCTGTCAACCAAATTATATCGTACAACTCTAAAAGCATAGGTAACCGAAGCACATAAGCAGTTGCCAGCAGTGAAAGAACTGACTGAATTTTTGCATCACAGGTGCCAGGTGCTTAGTGCGATATCCCACAAGCAACTTCAATATCAAGAAGAGCAGCAAGGCATTCCAGGCATTCTCAATAGAAAGGGCAGGTCAAGGTAACCAACTGTTTCAAGTTCATTGTGGTTGCTCACAAAAATGAATGTAAAATATGTAAGGGAAAACATAAAATCTTCCATTGTATTTGGTTTTTGAAAATTAAGCAGAGGGAACAAGTAGACGTGGTTAAACAGAATGGACTGTGCTTCAACTGCTGGAGTCCAAGTCATATGTTAATGGAATGTTGTGCAAGTAGTTGTAAAAGGTGACAACATCAGTACAGTACACTACTTTATTAAGAGCACGAAGGAGCACAATGGTCGCAAGAAAGAAGTCCAGGACTCTGTATCCTGTCTCACCAAGGTAAACACTGCAGTGTAAGTGCTGCTATGAACAGTGTGTGTGGATGTCTGACACAATCGAGATAGGGAGGGTCACGCGCAGAGCTCTGCTGGACTCAGCATCTCAGTTTAACTTTATGACTGAGGCTATGTGTAGAAGACTAGGTCTGTAGAAATGGATAGTTAATGTTCCTAGTGGTAGGACTTAATGATCAGATTACTGAAGGAATGCACCAGTGAGTGTCAGTATCAGCTTATGTAACGGTTAATACTGTGCTCACATAGTGTGTCTTGTACTGCCTCACATAACAGAGATCATTTCTACAGTGCCACAATTACAAGAAATTGGAACATTCCTAAAACAGTGATGTTAGTAGACCTAAGTTTCTGCTGCCCCAGCACAGTAGATATTCTAATTGAAGGTGTGTTGTTTTGTTTGGGAAATGATGGAAAATAGCAAAACTGTTCTTCGTACCTCCCTAGCCTGCAAGAAACCAAATTAGATTGGGTGGTAATAGGGCACATTCAGCAAAACCTAATGGGCAGTATAGATTCAGTTTGTCACTTTACTACTTGTGACAGAATGGAGATGATCAAAAGTTTCTGGAAAATTGAAGAAATAGTGTTGATAAACATTCCTCCGTAGAAACAGAACAGTGTGAAATGGAATTCCTTCAAGAGGTTAGTTGCAACAATGAAACAATGAAAGATGATACAAGGTAGGGCTCCCAATCAAGGGTGAATTATCCGAACTGGGTGATTCCAAGTGTACAGCACTAAAGTACTGAAGAGATTTGAAACGATGGAGATGGTACTGACCTAACAGCCACAGATACAGGGGCAGTATAACAGCGTTCATTAGAGAGTACTGGGCCTTATGACATACGGAAGTTATTCAGAAAGAAGAAACTACAGATGTTCAACCACAGTACTATCTTCCTTACCATCCAGTGCTCAAGGAGCACAACACTTAAACAAAACTGTGAGCAGTCTTCGATGATTCGCCGAGAAAGAGTGGAAAATTATCACTATCTAGTCATGATTGAGTGTGTTAGGCATGGTGATCTGTTTTCAATAACTTGTCTGGTTCAGAAAGTGTCTATACTATGACAGCAGAACTTTGAAAAAATATACAGGCAAATATTGTTGTGCAAAGAGCTTAGAGATCTTCAGAGGATTTTGAAGTGTCGGTTAGCGCAGGGGCAAACGCTTCCCATCAAAGGGATCTGAGCTTGATTCCTGGCAGTGTCTGTCCCTGGATTTTCTCATGTGGTAATTGTGCAGGATGATGTCACTGGTCAGCAGGTTTTCTCTGGGCTCTGCTGTTTCCCCTGTCCCTTCATTCTGGTGCTGCACCATACTGGCAGCATGTCACCCCTCCAGGGCCACCCCAAAAAGGGGGGGGGGGGACAGCTGGGTTCACTCTCCCCTGGGCCCTAGTTTGCAAGGGGCCAGCGATTCAAAAAAGAACTACAATATTTGTGACATTCAGTTATTTGCAAAGTAGGCCTATGTATGTTTTTAAATTATGCTATTATAGGTTCTAGCAGGACTATAGGTGCCATGTGCACCAGTCCATCTAAGAGTGATAAGGGAACTAGCTTTCGTGGCACTATCATCAATTACAGACATTGTCACATGGGTTATTCCATACGAAATCAACAGGTGGTTGCATGACCATTTTTTAAAATTACAAAATATTTCACATGTATTGCTACATATAGTGGTAATTCATTGTTCTTTGCACGGCCATTTTTGCAACTTAGTGCACACCAGTTTATACCAATATTGACATTTACTTAACCAGTTACAGCATAATACCTATTTAAGCTAGAGTCTTGAGTAAAGAACCGTTGTGTTGCTAATGAACTGAGCTTTAATTTGAGTTATAAACATTTACCATACACCGTCCCCTTATTCCTAAAATTCTGCTTTGAATATAAGGGTAATTTTGGTGAAAATAGTAATGTTTGAAAAATAAAATTTAAAGGAAGGGAACAATATCAGATCTGACAATTTTCCTTTGAATTCCCACCTACTTAATGAAAATTCTCACAATGCTCTGAATTTTTTAGCTGCTCCCAAAATTTTTTATAAGCTGTTAAACATTGCTTTTTGGTTGAGTTTATCAAATTTTGAGGTATTATATCTCTGGTGGGGAAGCTTCATAAATTACGAAATTCGCTACATACAATGCATTATAGGAGAACAACATTCAGTTAAAATTACAAGTTTGATATTCTACTAATAAGGAAGTTACCTGACTTGAGATATCACAAAAAATCAATACCTTCAACTTTGCACCTCAACTGCAGCAAGTGGCTGTGATTAGATAGTAAATGTTTCTATAACTACGTTAGTTTTGAAGTAGTGTTTGATAATGTTAGGTAGGTAGGTGATGTGAGCTCTGAAGGTGTTAGTTTTCTTAAAATCTTGAATTGATCTCCATTGCTGAAAAAAAAAAAGGTTAAGTGCTGAGAAGCAAACACGTGCTCTGTTTCAAAAATCAAAAATTGTTTCCAATGCTTTTAAAAACAATTTAGTTACATATTTTCCAGACAATGCACACACACTATATGAATAAGAAATTATTCTGGCCACTAGCTTAGTTGAAAAGTATAAATTCTTAATTAAATTGGTGGGACAACGAAGCGTGAAGCAAGCAAGCAAACCTTCAGAGAGCTTTTAGGAACCACATTTTGTCACCAAAGGAGTTGCATTAGCTCTGTTGAGAAAAAAAAATCCCTGGCATTTCATATATTTTTGTTTCTGGCATGCCAATGAATAAGAACTAAAGGAAAGTTTTGGAAAGTGCAAAGTTTTGTCTCATGAAAGAGAAAAGCACAGCGTGGTTCCTTCTAATGAAAACTAGCTCAGACGCTACAAAACTTCAAATTCAGTTTATTTTTAAGATCATGTAGTGATTGAGGCAAAATTACATAGCATTCTAACATTTGTAAATAATGACTTCATTGCATGTGTTTATAATACACAATATTAAAATCCATGATGTGTTGGTAAAGTTCTTCCATCCTGCAGTACCACAAACATGTAATAAATTATCAGCAAGTGATACTGTCTGGGTGCCGAGTCTCTAAGGTTTAAAGAAAACTAACACCTTCGGAGCTCGCATCGGCTATAGGATGCTATTAATCTCAAAACATTGTCTCGCACTACTTCACAGCTATTTATATAGAAACATTTACTATCTTATCACAGCCACTTGCTGCAGTTGAGGTGGCTAGTTGAAGGTATTGATTTTAGTGATATCTCAAGTCCTGTAACTTTGTTATTAGTAGAATATCAAACTTGTAATTTTATCTGAATATTGTTCTCCTGTAAGGCATATTACGTAGCGAATTTCATAATTCTTGAAGCTCCCTCACCACAGATATAATACCTCACAATTAGATAAACTCAACCAAAAAGCAATGTTTAACTGCTTATAAAAATTTTGGGAGGAGCTGAAAAATTTAAAACATTGTGAGAATTCTCATTGAATATATGGGAATTCAAAGGAAAATTATCAGCTCTGACATTGTTTCCCTTCCTTAACATTTTTTTGTTCAAAGATAACTACTTTCACCAAAATTATTCTAACATTCAAAGCAGAATTTTAGGAATAAGGGAATGGAGTATGGTAAATGTATATAACTCAAATTAAAGCTTATTTCATTAGTAACACAACGGTTGTTGATTGAAGGCTCTACCTCAAATAGGTATTGTGCTGTAACTGGTTAAGTAAATGTTATTATTGCCATTAACTGCTGTATACTAAGTTTCAAAAATAGCTGTACAAAAAAAAATATTGCAAAATCACTTTTATAAAACCTGATTTTATAGTGCCAATATATGTAGGAATATATGTGACAAGTTTCATAATTTTAAAAATAGCAATGCAACCAAATATTTTGTTATTGGGTGATTTTACATGGAATGACCCATGTACTTTGTAAATAGTAAGTCTACTTTTATTTTGTATTGAATGTTTTCCAAAATTATATTGCTCCCATCTCTTTGCCCATAAAAACATGTAGATAGTAATACGTAATATTTTAAAATGAAAATTGTAACAGACACAATAATTAAATGGTTATTGAACAGTTATTATTATAAGTAATATGAATCAAACGCCTTGATAATATTTACGAAAAGGTTGCAGAGAAAGCTGACTTTCTCCACTGAGCTGTTCCGACATGCAAGAAAATGCAGTCTGCTCGCCACCTAACTACATGAAGCTTGCCTCCTGTCTTAACCCTTCAGTTGGCACAATATGAATGCAGGCTTGATTTTAGCAGCTTCGATACTGCTGCCTGTGGTGTCAGTTAGCTGTGACCAGGGTATATGTTAGCTGAACGCGTGCACCTACTGCATTCTGTACAGTTTGAGACAACCTTTACATAGCAACTTTGTAACATGTGTAATGCCAAATATAGTTGTGGAAATCCGTCTAGTATTCACATAAAATCCACTAAATTTCCACCAAACACAGAAAAAATTGCCAGAAATTCAGAGAAAATTAACTATAAGTATTCATTTACGGTATGTGATATGTAAGTAAAAATGTGCATATTTAATGAAACAATGTTGTTTTATTGTAATAATACTTTATTTTCTCCTTGCACATCACCATACTTTAGATTTGCACTTTGGCACGTAAATTTTTTTTTTTGGGACCACGTTTTACTCCCCTATAAATTCAGATGACTGTTAAATGCAATGGTTCTATGCTAAACAATAATTTTTCCTGCTAAAAGTAGCAGAAATTCCATTAAGTTGGCTACACTTTTGACGGGGTAAACTGTCCATGTGTCTCTTATCTCACTGACTCTCGCTGCCATGTGTATCAAACATATTCACACTGACTGCCACACCAGCCAATAGTGGGTGTGCAGCTTCCATGTAATTATGTACTTGCTGCTTCAAGACACATCATGTTGTGTTTCACAGTTCTTCTGTTGTACAACAAACTGACCAACTTCTTCGTAGTTCTACGAAAATGAAACATACTTCAGACTAAGAATTGTTGCTGTTACAGAAACCTAATTCATTCTCGTTCTTGCAGTTCCAGAGCCCCTTATTATTACTAACAAACTTTGTGATTCTTAGAAGACAAATTTTATGATGCTGTAGAACATTGTAAAGTTGGATAAGAATGAAATTCTGTTTATAAAATTTACAGAAGTATTTCATGTTGACAAGTTTTAACCAAATTCCATATTAAAACTCAAATTTATTGTGCAGTACTTGTGATGTTGTTTATTGCTTATTTCATCTGATCCACATCTGGAAGGTTTATTAGATTTATTTGTACACATTTTTACTTTGTTAACATAATATTTTTTTTACTAATTGCTAATATTGTTAATGTGTGTATGTTTGTGTGCACCGACTCTCTTTTCCTTTTTATTTTTTTGCTACCGGCTATCACACCACACTTTCATGTGCTATCCTCACAACACTAAGTGTTCTTGTCACCCCTAACTGGAGATACAGTAAAGTTTGTACCACAGTGTACCTAGCCTCCTGTTGCCTTCCATTCTCAAAAGTTATAGTAAATTTAATTTTTCCCATAGCTACTACTGTAGTTGTTTATTTTGTCATGTTTTATTTCTTATGTCATAATTTTCTGCCCCCCAAATGCATTTATACCCTTTACTGTGGAATCTTTACTGTAAGATGTAGCATTTAGAATATATTTGTAAATGTTGGTGCTTGTGTATTGTTTTGAAATTTTATTTGTTAAAAATCTGTGTCGTCGAATTTAATTAGTCGCAAATGGTGGAATAATAAATAGGTATTTCAGTTTTTAAATTATATATTTCAGATGGAATTTAGAGTAGATGTCAAAGTGTTTGATGGGCTTAGCAAAGTATATTGTTATTATTCATGTATTTGTATGTTCAACTTTTTACAGTGGCTGAAAAATTAATATGAAATTTATATTATTTAGATGAAGACATGTGTTTATTTATTAATTTTTATTTATTTATTTTTTTGAAATACTGGTGTTAGCGATGGAGGGGGCTCCAATATTGTTGTTTGCCCTGGGCACTGGCATGCCTCTGGGTGGGCTTGCCCCTCACCAGCGCTATAGGCCTAGATGTTAATTACTGACCAATATTTCTTCACTCATTTAGAGGATTTTGTGAAAATTCCAGTGTTATATGAGGAGCAGCATGTGTCCCATTTGTGGTGACAAGTACACTAAAGCAGTTAGCAAATTATGAGCGGTATCAATATTGATTGGCTCCAGAAATAACCAATAGCGACAATTTGATGACTGGTGCAGATACTCTCAAGGATGCAATTAGACTACAGCAGGACATTACTAGTATTTTGGCAAAAGGTGGCTTCAACTTTACACAAGTGGAGTTCCAATGAATGATTGATACTGGCAAACTTGTTTGAAGAAGAAAAATTATTAACAGATTTAAAACTCATCAAAGAAACAGTGTCAAAACCTTGGGTCTCTTGTGTGCTCTAAATCACATTGCTTCTTTCTACATATTTCACAGTATGTTTTTGCGCACATCACACAGAAAAAGCAGTTCGGTTAACTGAAGGATCAGTTAAAACAGAGTTGGATAAGCGGGGAAGAATGTATTCGGTAAGCTGCACAAGTAATAATACAACAAAATGATCAGTTCTGTCAATAATATCTTGCATATTCAACTCTTTTGGCATCATTGGCCCTATTACTCTCACTGTAAAGCTGATTATGCAAGAACTGTGGCAAATGCAGCTGGAATGGGAATGGGAATGTGGCCATTCAGAAATAATTAGAGAGGTTAGAAAAACTCTTCCGGAAATAAATTACGTGTTAATTGAGTGGTCGATTACCATCATCAGACAATTAACATGCAACTGTGTGTTTTTTGTGATACTTCAGAAGCTGCATTTGGAGCATGTGTGTATCTTAGGTCCACTTATATGAATGAGTCACCACCAAGTAAATTGATTTGAGTGAAAACTCAAGTAGCTCCACTATAATCTGTCTCCTTACTAAGATTGGAATAGTGCGGGATGCTCTGAGCTACAGAGTTGGGAATAAAGGTGCGAGCAGCAATTCATCTGGAGGTCATTTGCAATTTTTACTGGCCAGGCTCAAAAATTATATTGACCTGATTGGCGGCACCATCTCTAACGTAAAACAAAATTGCAGGAAACAGAATTTCCAAATTTCAAACCACTTCTCAGCAAACAGATCGGCATCATGTAAGGTCTAGTGATTACCCAGCAGACCTAATCTCCAGTGGCGTGACTGCATATAAACTCACTTCGTTAACATTATGGTAGAATGAACCAAGTTGGCTGGTCATGCAGTGAACCACCACTCTCCTCTGCACCCTCTCTGCGCAGGGTATCCCATCGGCTGATAGCACACAGTTAAATTACAATGGAATAGCAAAGCCAAACCCCATCTCAAGCACCTCCCTGGGTGAAACCAAACAGGTAGTACTACTTCATTCAATTAAATAGATGTATTAACAAGAGAAAAAATACAGTGTCTCATAATTACAAACTCATTAGATCATAAACGGGATCGCCCACAGAACACCATATTTATAAAAATATGGGAGGCACCTTTTTACACTTAAAATTCCTCTAGGACAATATCTCATAAAATATTCTCAGTCTTATCTGTGTGCACGTGCCCCATTACACAAACATTACAAAAGTCGTGTATACAAATATAATTCTCTTGTGCTCACAACCAGTTAATTGATAATTAAAAAGGGACAACATAATATTTAGGTTTACACAAATTTTAAGTCATACAGAACATCAACCAAAGTCATGGTAAAAATGTCCTTGCTGAAGAGTACACTCAAAAGAGTTTATATTACAAAATTTACTTTATTAAAACGTTCAACTGGGTTATCATTTCCTCTTAAAATATCTATTTCACTTTTAATCTAGGTGCTGAGTAGTTCTCATGACACAAATTGCTTCACAGGTACCAGAGTTGTGCGAAACAAAGTCACTCTTACAATTGCGGAACATGGCAAAAATTATATAAAAGCAGTCACCTTACCTTTGTCCTGGCTAACACATTCAACCCAAATTCTCGTAGAACGATTAAATGTCGTCTTGGAAACCCGGAAGCTTCATACAAGGAAAGACAAACTCGGACACAGATGGCAGTAGATCGCCTTTGCTGTTTCCACTCTATACTTAAACCGGGCCGCTGCCCTTCAAAACTTTCACCTGCCAGCCCTGGTAATAATCCCTGCACCAGGCTCGCTCCACTCCACCTTCACAAGTGACTCCGGCCACACACTGCCTCTATATACATATACTCTACTACTATTCCCTCCCCCCTCCCTGCTCGCCGCACTTGCACATGCACCGAATCCCAGCCGCCTACCGTGGCAAGGAGTGGAGGGTATGATGGAAGCAGGAAAGAATTAGCTGACTTTTTGAACGAAAGAGAAAAACCACACAAAAACTAAGCTAGAAAAGCAAACTTCATTAAAACTTTTAAATAAGTTTCAAACATATCAAAATTAATATTTAAACAACCTAAACGTAAAAGGCAACCATGTGTGGCTGAGCAGGAAGCAGAATGGCCTAAAAAGAAACCTAATGAATTGATCTGTGGCCGCCTGTTGCTCTACAGGAACCATGTAGTGGACTTACACTTTACCCAAAATATAATGCACTGTTCTAACAAAATTTCCCTCCTGCGCTAAGTTAGTAAGTTTGGGGGTGTAGTGTCTTTGGTTTGTCAAACTGATCAGAAGGCCTCGAAAACCTTCGACAGGTCTAAAACTCAATGCCAGTGAAATAAATGAGTCAAGAATAAGAATCTTCAAGCTCACACAAGCTGAAGATTTTCATCAAGAGTTGAGAGCTCTGGCTTTAAATGGAGAGTTGCAAAGATCATGTCAACTGCAGTCATTGAACCCATTCCTATACACGGATGGTTTATTACTAACAGGTCGGTGTGTAGTTGTGAATTATTCACAAGTCTCAGTAAATGAGTGGCATCCTGTGGTTTTGCCCAATAAGCATCATGTAACAATACTAATTATACGAGAAGAGCACATAAGGCTTCTACATGCAGGACCGCAAGTACTTTTGTACTCATACAATATTATTTTGGACTTCGAAAGGTAGGAAATTAGTCGAGAATGTGATCAGCAGTTGCATGATTTATTTCAAGGCAAAACCAAAAGAAGCTACTTATATAATAATAGTGTTCCTAGAAAGTTGCATTGTGCCTTCAAGGCCATTTCTTTATACTGGAGTTGATAATTGTGGGCTCGTACAGTTCCTTCAAATGAAATGAAAGGTGACCCCAACCAAAAGAGTGTATCATTTTCTTGTATTTTGTCACTGAAGCCATCCACCTGGAACTGGTGTCCAATTTTACCACTGAGACATTCTTAGCAGCATTATGAAGATTTGTATCTCAGCAAGAAAAATGTGCACACATATGTTCTGACAATGCCACTAATTTCATTGGAGGAAACAGAGAACTTGGCAAACTAAGACAATTGTTTCATTCTTAAAACCACAAGCAACAGATTAACACAATGCTTGCTCCCCCACGTGTATCAAATTTTGGTGGGTTGTAAGAGGGAGGGGTCTAGTCCAGGAAGCACAACTTGAAAAGGGTTGTAAATCAGGCCATTATGTCTTTTAAAGATTTGTACACTGTTTTCACACAAGTTGAAGCCTGTCTTAACTAAAGACCGCTGACCTCTATGTCATCAGACCCATCACACCTGAAAGCACTAACTCCTCCTCATTTCCTGATTGGAGATTTCCTCACTGCTATCATCAGAACACTCTTACGCTGGCAGCCTGTTCAACAAACTATACAACATTTCTGAGCTAGGTGGACGAAGGAATATCCCAGTGGGACACTAGGTTAATTGGTTCTGGTGAAAGAAAACATGCCTCCGTAGAAACTTGCTCGAGTGACACAGCTTTATCCAGGGTATTGTGTGAGTAGTCAGCCGGCAGACAACACATGGAGAAATGAAGAGAGCATTCACACGAGTATGCCCCTTACCAGGGATTTGGCATTAGGAATTGTAAGGTGGTGTGTTTTGAGGGGGGGATGGATGTTCAGGCCAAAGGTGCTAATGTGTGCAACTCTGCTACTGTGGCTGGACTAGAGTTGTCCCACATTTTTGTTCCATGGTTCATTTTATTGGTCAGCCAAGATTGTAGGCTGTTTGATTTTGGTATTATAGATATTCAAAGTTATTTATCCTCTGATCAGCCTGTATTTTTAATATCGATACAAAATGTTATAAAAATGGTTCAATGTTGACATCTATAAGAGTATTAAATTTTTTTAATATAGTCCAGAACTTTAATTTAGTTAGCTATTGAAATGTTGGAACAAAAATTGACAATTTCTTATTTTAGGTAGAGGAATAGTAATTTTACAGTGAAGATCTGGATGCGCTTCTTCAGGCTGATTCTGAGGTTCCTCAGAAACCAAAAGTAACATTTTATGATTGGTAAAAATTTTACTAACAGAATTCCTAAGACATTTATTAAATGATTGTTCATGTGCTCTAATTGTAGGAAACCTGCCATGTTTAGTAAAATTGAAATGCTAGTGAAATTGAAGAGCTGTTGAGATAACTTTGTTCCAGCAGTGTTAGTCCAATTCATTGAGGGTTAATTAAAATCACCAGCAGTTGTAAGTTAGGTACTGGGATCAAATACTTCACAATATGACAAATTTCAGATGAAAGTTTGGAGAAATATAAACAACTCCAATCATTATCTCAAGTTGTGGTTGGTTAACAAGTACTGATAGATGCTTGACATTTTGGACAGGTGAGGATACATAATTCAACTGATAAAAAATTAGAATGGACGTCAATCAACACTCTTCACCCTGATATCTTTGCACTATTAAGTGATGATATTTCGACTCTATAGGCGTAGTTATGAAGACTTGACTTGGATGTATGTATGTCATTAGACAAATTTGTCTTCTTAAGACAAGTATTTTGTATGTATACACACTCACTGCTTCCATAAATTTACTAAATTTAATCCTTTATCCATTAACATTTTGATAAATGCCCCTTATATGTGTGTTGCCAAACTAAATTTTGTTTGCATTTGTCACCATAGTAAAAATTGCAGTACCTAATAGTCAAAATGTTTTCACCTTACTAACCCTCTTCTCCTATCAAGTTGCTGTCTTTCTTGAGGTGTATGGTCTCTCAACGCATTTATATTTTCTAGGCCATCAATAGTATTGAACTGACCTATCCTGACTTGACTTCCTTTGAGGATACCTGAAGTATTCCCTATGGGTCGACCTGTCCCAAGTGGTCCAACACCTATAATCGCTGCCTAAACATTTAGAAAATAATTATATTTTGTGGTTTGTTCAGAAGTTAAAGTTACTAAATTTTTGGTTTTATTGTGAACACTTGGTCGTTTGTTAGTCAAAGTTTGCTATGTGACGTTGCCTATATTTACAAATATTAATAGAGAATGCCATATCCATGGTACAAAGCATAAGTTGAGGTGTTAACAGGAAGTAGAGATTTTATTATGTTTAATGGTATAACCTTCAAATAATAATTTATGTCTTTGCTATGTTAAAAATGGATGACAGTTTCATAATTTTCACAATTAAGTGAGAAGCAGTTTGTTAAAACTAAATTTTTGAAGTATCTTATCAGTTGTTTACATAATAATAATAGTAATAATAATTTGCAGTTTAAAACATACTGTGTAAGCCAACTTTTTTTATGATGACGGTTTTGTAGCAACATTTTAAATTTATACTTACTCAGTTTTTACCTTGCTTTATTTTTAAAAGTTTTTTTCTTTTAGTTCATAATTTTGTTCTTAATTTGTTAAAATTAGGGATGTTTATAATTGCATCCTATTAGGTTGATACCAGTTGTGCACACAATTTTCAGATACTTGTCATTGTGAAATTATTTATTTCTGTTGTAGGCCTACTTTTGTATGTTGTTATCATGTTGCTCCTTGTTAAAATTAAATATGTGCAAGTTAAAAGTTTAGTTTTTGTTTCAGGAACTGGAAGAGTACGGGAATGTTATACAGCCTTCACTTCTGTTAAAACATCACTTTCAATGAAGAAAAAAATTAGATGGAGTGCTTATGAGCATGGCCAGAAAGAGTGATGTTATGCGTGGCTTTAATGTGTCTGTAGTTGGATTATCAGGCACTGAGAAAGAGAAAGGTCAAATCGGAGTGGGAAAGTCATGCCTATGCAACAGGTTTATGCGGTCTGTAGCTGATGAATACAGTATTGAGCACATTTCAGTATTGAGCCAGGTAATTTTTTTTATTGTTGAACAAATTTTACGGCTGATGTTTTGAAGCTTATTTCTTAAAGTGTACATACACACTGGAGTATGTGGTACTTACTTGAAATATGGAAAACTTTAAAATTTATGTTTATCATTAATTTATAATTAATACAGTAACACAGATATCCAGGAAATCACATTTTATTTCAGTACAGTAAGTCCTTGATTAGCGGTCATTTGTTAAACGGACATTTGTTATAAAGGACACTTTAATTTGTGTACATTGATTCAAACTACGGATGCGAAACTTGCTTTAATGGACAGTTTTGATTTGCTACTTTTCGGAGGCAGAGAACCATATTTCTGGTCGATTTGCTACTTTAAGGAGGCAGAGAACCATATTTCTGGACAGCCTGTACTGCTTTGTGCGATGTGTGGAGATGCGCCACATGCATTCTTCCGTAGTACATCTGGCGACACAGCTTTGTCCCTCTACCCCTCGTGACTTCTTCCGCACGGCACAGGTAACAGAGTGATGCAACGTGGAGTTTAGGCTTATCGGCTGTCAAGCTGTCACAGCTTATGTGTAGTCACTAGAAACTGTGACTTTTTTTTCTTATCCCGAAATAGCACCCAGATTCCTAGCAGCTTTGTGACCGGCTAGTATGTCATTGTTGTGACTTGCGCTCAGTTGCACGATGGTGATATACTTACGTACATCTGTTTGCCTGCTTGAAGTTAATAGTGGTGTTTTAAAGTTTCATTTAGTTAAAGTTTGTACTGTTTATTACTGGTTAACGTATACATATTTTATTACTTGTTAACGTTTATATAGATTATTAATACTCATTAAAGTTAATATTGTTTGTTACATGTTGAAGTTTTCATAGATTATTGTGAGCCACTTCTAGCAGGCACCGTAGTTACAGGCTGCTAATCTTGGCGTTGCTAAGCATCGACCAAGGCCCAGAGCCACTCACCAGTACCCTTCCCATTAGAACACACATTAAACCAACGACGACGACACAGGGTTCTCTAAGCTACCAATTATGAAAGACAGGTCTGGGCAAAACAATTTATATAACGGAAGTCATCATACAAAGCTTAACAGATCCTCACGTATTCTCCATTGAGAAATTAATACAGAATTACAAAAAGATTAGGAAAGAAATACAAAGCTGCTGTGGCCGACACACGCGTGCCACTTTATACCATTAAAAAAATAGGGACAAATCCCTAGCACAGGGCTCGCGGCCGCGACAGCACACCCTCGACGTGTCATCAACGCAAACAAATAAATAACCAAGCCTAACTGAAAAACACGAAAAAACAAGAACACTAAACTCAAACTAAAAGGAACTTACCGATGACACGGCTCAGGTGTGGCACCGCGGTCGCAAGCTAAACACAACTGCCCACGGTCGGGCCCGGGCGAAGACT
>PNEQ01127213.1:0-19271 GCA_003012365.1 Medauroidea extradentata | reverse complement strand
CAATGCTGTTTCCTGTTTCATGCTGCATGATCCCAAAACTGTGGAAGAAGCACTTTCAAGACTTGATTCAGACAAATGGGAGGAAGCCATGAAGACTGAGATGGAAAAACTGAGCCAAACTGATAGCTGGAAACTAGTCAAGAGACCACAGGACAAAAATGTCATTGGCTCAAAGTGGATCTTCAAAATTAAGAAGAACAAGAATGGAGAAGTAGAGAGGTACAAGGCAAGACTTGTTGCTCAAGGGTACCGTCAGATTCCTGGTCTCGACTATGAAGAAACATATAGCCCTGTGGTCAGGAAGGAAACTGTTCGGTTGTTGATGGCTGTATTTGTCGAGAAGGGTTGGAACCAAGAGCATTGGGATGTAACATCTGCTTATCTACATAGTCCTATAAAGGAAGAAGTCTTTATGGAACATACAGAAGCATTTGAAGAGGGGTCAAGAGAAGATAATGTTTGGCAGCTACAGAAAAGCATTTATGGCCTGCACCAAGCTGGACATGACTGGTACAGGTTCCTAAACATGCATTTGAAAAATTATGGCCTTGACCAATCTGAAAATGACCCATGCATCTATTTCAATAAGAGTGGAGGTCTTGTCATTGGTGTGTATGTGGATGACCTATCAGTTTGGGGTGAGAAGAGTAAAATAAACAAGGTGCAAAAGTATCTAGAAGATGTAATTGAAATAAGGTCATTAGGTCAAGTATCCCATCTCCTCTCCATGAGAATTAACAGGCCTAGTAATGTGACGCTAGAAATAGACCAACATATTTACATTAAGGAATTGCTGTGAGAATTCAGGATGGAAAATGTGGTAGGTCTAACAACACCGCTGGAGAGTAAGCCACTTGAAGATCAGACTGTAGTTAACTTTCCAGAGAAAATATACAGACGAGCAACTGGGAGTCTTCTTTATTTAGCCAATTCCACCAGACCAGACCTGTCTCATGCGGTCAGTCCACAATGCCAACACAACAGTGAACCTACTGTCGGACATTGGAAGGAAGTTCAACATATACTTCGTTATGTGAGACACACACAAGATTATCGACTAACATATGAGAAACAGGGGAAGCCGATTGAAGTGTATGTAGATGCAGACTGGGGTGGGGATACCAGTGATCGAAAGTCTTACAGTGGCCTTGTTATCAGACTTGCTGGAGGAGCAATTATATGGGCATCTAGGAAACAAGACTGTGTTGCTAACTCCACTGTAGAAGCAGAGTACGTATCCCTATCTGAAGGACTCAAAGAAGTTATTTGGGTTAAGAACATGTTGTGGGAGCTAGGGTTAACTGAATTAATCAGTGAACCATGCAAGGTGCATGTGGATAATCAAAGGGCAATATCCTTAGCAAGTAACAGAATTACATCTCGGAGGTCGAAACACATTGACATTAAGTACCACTTTGTGAGAGATAAGGTGGAAAGTGGAGAAGTTTGTCTGTGCTACATCAACTCGCAGTGCAATCTAGCTGACCTCCTTACAAAATCTCCTAATGGGAAAAAAACCAAAAACTTTTCAGAGATGATGGGACTAACGGAACGAAAGGGGGTTTTGTTCTTCATAGTTGTTTTTATACTTTAAATGTAATTTTTGTTTGTGATTGCTTATGCATAAATTGTGAACTTGGTACATCTAGTTTGTTGTGTGCCTTACCTCTGCTTCAAGGTGTTTTTTTTGTCAGAGGCTTAAAATAATGTGACAACAATGGGCAACAAGAAGAAGTGTCAAACATTGTGTTGGGTGTGTTGCACATTGTTATTGTTGTTGTTGTAAGTCATGTGATTGTGTTTTAGTTCTATATCTTAGTTCAGTGTTGGTTACACTGTTTTTCTCTTTTGTTTTTGTTTTTTCTGGCTAGTAGTGGTTGTCGAAATGGCGGTAAATAGAGAGTAAATAACAGCTAAAAGACGAGTGACGTTTATTTGTAATTTTATTAACTCTGCTAGAAATTAACAATACAATCACTTAATTTTCCTCATGACCACTACATTAACATTGATGTAAACTGTGTTCCTTCATAAATTTTTTTATCACTGAAGGTTACACTTCTCTTTAAAGTAACGTGCACGCACTTGAGAATATGAAAACAACACACAGAGTGGTAATCCTTAGGTTAAAAATTCTCTCCAGTGTTTTTACCACCTTAATAATGCATATCTAGCCTTAAGATGTACAAAGCATGTCAAAGTGTGAGGAGAGACCTAGGTCATTTTACTTAACTACTAACTATACTTTGTAATTTAGTTTTATTACTACTGAGCGAAATTTGCAAGGCGACACCAGCATTCCTTGGGAGAGTCATCGACAACAGTTACAAGCACCATGTGCTGGCCTTGATCTGCACACATCATCGTGCAGACACAGAAGTGTACAGGCGGCAGGTGAGTCTTCAACTTAGTATAATATAATCAGCAGTGCTGTTCCACTTAATGTAATTCCGGAACATTTTGCTTCCTCCCCCTTGTGAGTTTGCTCGCAATGTGTTCAAGTTGTTAGGTAGGAGGCTCAAAACATAAAATTCAGCGGCTAGTTTCGGTATTCCAGGACTTATGAATGTGTAGTGTATCCATCCCAACTTTGCTTCTCCAAAACATATACACTATGTAGTTTCTGTTTAATCTATAAGTGTCCTAATTTATCAACAACATAACTTGGTCAGGTCTCACATCCTGTGTGTAATAAACACCAGAGATGAACCAACAATAGTGTGTGTTTTTCCTGAGTGCACTGCGTCTATCTTTTGGCCAAAAAAGAGTGGAAGAGTAACTATTCGCCGTCGTGAGGTCCAGCCACACTGTACCCTAAACATCTGATGACACTTATGTTACAATTATCAGCTGAGTACTCACTTCAGTGGCACCGTTTTAAAATTTTTAAATTTTGATACTGCAGGACAGATGACAAAAAAGTATTTAAGTATATGCAATTTTACTGTTATAAACTGTAATACACACTAATTAAATCATGTACACTTAACTATAAAAATTTTCTTCCTTTGTAAGTATATTTTATATGCCTAATAGTCGTTTTTGCTACAATATTTGTAGCAATTCAAATACAGGCAGTCTTCAACTTTCATACATACTGTGTTCTTGAAAAAGTGCACAGAAGTCTAATGTATGAAAACTAAATGATACGCTTGCATCTTACAAGTTACAAATAGTTTCGCTCCATGAAAACAAAAAGGTCTTTCAAAAACATTACATTATAATGAAACGTTAGTTTTATGTTATTGACCAACATATACACTTATTATTATAATTATTAGATACATTTTATACATTTAAATTAACTATTTAAACATTGCTGAGGATTTTAAAATGGTGGTACATACTAAGAAAATCATGTGTGTTTATTAGAGATGATTTAATTTTGTAAGTCAGTTCTGTTTGAAAGTTTGAATTCACTGTATGAAAGTAAAATTGTGCGTACTATTGACTGATGTATGAAAGTAAATTTATGAAAGTAGAGGACTGCCTGTACTGTAGTATATCACATTTTAAATAATTATTAAATAGTAAATGACATTACAGTATTTGCATTACTTCACAATAATGACTAATTTTTATTTTAAAAAAAATACCCAACATAGGTACTATCTTGACTTTTTCAACATATCTTAATTAAAAGAAAAAAAATTGTTATATATATATATATATATAGAGAGAGAGAGAGAGAGAGAGAGAGAAAGAGAGAGAGAGAGAGACACGTACACACACACACACCAGTTAGCACAAATGTCTTGAAACAATTCGAGAACAAAAATTTTCAGAAAGTTTGAATGCTGGTAATAAAAGTCAGTTAAATCACTAAGCTATCCCACCTAGTTGTTACATGCAAGCCATCAGACTAGCAATGTGCAAGTCTTACCTGAGAACTGAGCCACAGGTTTTATCACAGACAGCACATTTTGCAGACACCGGGAGGTTACCTTCCATCCACTGGTGTGGCATCAAGATGTTCTGAAACCAATCAGAGGTGACATTACCCTCACACTTCTACGAACTCGCACTAAACTGAAGATTTAATTTTACATAGTGAAGCAATACCCATGATATCACTGTACTGTATTGTATGGTGAGGAGGGTACAAGAGGGCAGGGCATCACAAACCGAGAACAGACTTCTAACTGGGTGTCTGTAGGTGTCTGCTGAATCCTGAAGGATACGACATGAAATGAAGCCCTACAATAGAGAAGCGATGGAATGTGAAAACACTAGGAAATGGGAGTGCCCCGACAAAATCAGCAGCCAACAGCAGGGCCTACCACGTTTTACAATTGTGAAAATTTGTATCGACCCTGCTCTGAAACTGAATCCAGAACACCTTTGTAAGGCAAGTGCTCTATTCACTGCACCAACTGCAGCCCCGTAACAGTAACATGAATTAAGGTATTAAAATATTAAACATACATTCTTAACTTTTTCCTCAGACACTAACACATACATTTTGACACAGTTACACAGTTGCTTGAAACTATTGTACACAGTATATGTATCGTAAATAGAGTACATGAGTTCTGGTGCATGCATTCACTCAAACAATTACTACTTGAACTGAACATGTACACGATAATTCAAACAGAACTTTCATTCACAAGGAAAATTATAAATATTCTGACTTTTATGAATAGAAAAGATAATATTATTTTAGATCACCAAATTCTTACAGATAATACAGCAAATAAATAATGAACTGCAAACAGAAAATGGAAAGTATGATATTGCATATGGGACTGGGAAAAGTAGTTGATAGGTAAGTGTACATTAGCCTACGTACCTAATTATGAACAAACAAAAGAATTAAAAATAATGAATTCATACGAAACAATCCATTGCTTTTTTCATTCATGAGATTATAATGAATATTTTACATATTTTCACTGATATAAAGAACATATTATTAATGAGCTAATTGTGAAGAAAGTCTTTTTTTCCAGCACAGCTATTATAGTCCTTCAGCTCAGTAAGGGGAGAGGAAGAAAGCTGAAAGAGGGAGAGAGAGAGAGAGAGAAAGGAGGGTAGAACAACTCACCCCATCCTCATCTTCAATGATGTCTTTGCCGACGCTGGCTAACGTGGTCCACTTGCAGTTGCTGATGGCCTTCACTGCACATCGCTTGTGCACCTTGCACTTGCACACCTCACAACTCAAGCCATGCGACGTCACTCCTGACCACAAGGGGATAAAATAAATGTACAGTTCTGCAGACAAGTATGATTTAAAAAAAACTAGTCCTAGTCATTTAACGGTCAACAGTAAGGGAAGATACAAGAACAGGTACACTTAGTAATCAGATAGACATCATCAATAACTTAACTTTCAAAAAACACAGTCTGTTACGCAGTAGTAGCTGATGACTTCAGAATGTAGTTGCGCTGTGGCAACTACTATTTGTTTACTATAGGCATTTCTTATGGCATACTTAATAATAGCTTAAAAAAAAGTGACTGAAATATTGGTTATCAAGACTAGTGTTATATGTTATTGATTTGCCATCAAACAAATTTGTATTGTAAAGTACTGTGAAATATGTATAAAATCACAACAATATACACATAAAATTAAAAATATGTAATATTAAAATCCTAACTACAATACTGCTGTACATTTAACAAATTCATAACTACATTCTAATTTTTACTAAGAAAATTATTAACTGTAAAAGATTTGCCTTTCAGAATTTTCTTGTACAGTTATAGCAGCTCTGAGCATTAAATCCTTTTTTACACAGTTTCTCAAAACCATATTAATCATTTTTAAGTTTATGAAATAAAATTCACTTCCATATGTATGAATGAGAATTGAAATAGATAGTTTTCAAAATAGACATGAAAAATTTATACTTTAAATTAAGAGCTCATTAATTGACTACTCAGAAGTAATTCACAGTTCTGATATTTTAGGTTATAATTGTAAAACTTGACGAGTGGGATTTTGTTTGTCACTTATTCAAGTTTACCCTTGAAACTACTACTGAAATACACACAGTATTCCTGGATACATTTCAAAATGATTAAGAACATTTATCAGATACTCTTCACTACTTCCCAACTTGTTCCAAATTGATTCTGGGCATACGGATACTGAGGCGGATCCATCTCTAGGTTTTTTTTTTGGACGAGGGCAAAATTCTTATAAAAGTAGCTATGCCCACACCTCGAGTCAAAGAAGAGAGATCCAGGAGAAACGCCCAGAAAAATTTAGTTTTTAAGGTGAAAAATGATGCTACTTAAGATGTTTTCTGACAAAAAAATTAATATGCTACTTTAAAATTTGTAATATAATTTATATGATAAATTAAACACGCAAATTTCTATACTGTGCTAAAATATGGAATCATTCTATGGGGCAAGTCCCAAAAAAAATTTCTGTAAAAAAGAATTTCAAGGATACTAGCTGGAGCAACACACAGAACCCATGTAAATCTCTGTTTAAAAAATTAGGAATATTAACTCTGCCAGCCATATACATATACCAAATAATTTTATTTGCAACAAGAAACATCAAATACTATTCCAATGATACTATCCATACATACCAAACAAGAAATTGCACTGTTTTTCCTATAGAACTATTTTATATGAGAGAAGTCCGTACCATACTGGAAATAAATTTATCAATATTCTTTCCTTGTACTTACTGAACATACAGCGTGGACCAGAATTCATGTGCCAAACTACAAGGCGGTATTGTTTATGTAAAATAAGGTGGGGTTACATTGACCAACACTATTGTGTGGTGAATATTAAGGGATACATACTCAAAACAAAATAATGAAATACATTTTTTGAAAAATACTAGAAGGTATAATAGAGGGAGCCACCAAAATTGGCATAGAGCTCTAAGAATCAGAGCAAATAAATATGTGAAAATGTGGTTGACGTCACGTTCCTCTTCACAGCTTATGTAGGGTTCCTCGTCCTATTTTAGACGGTAACTTTGAAATACTAAGCAGTAAGGAAATATCCACAGCAAATTAATATGCACTATACAGTAGCAGAATGAAAACAAAAAGCCCCTACTGCCCGAACTCTCCTCGATGAACCGTTTTCCAGAAAAAAAAAAAAGAATCAAAATAAGGCAGCGCTGTGTAACCCTACGGAGGTAGGCAATTCGTCTGCCACCAGCGCGCCGACACGCGAATGAAGAAGAAAACATGTGAGCATGCAATCCCTATGTAGGTGACGGTAGTATTTGCTGCTGGCAAGTCAGTTTGTGCCTAGAGTGACCTGAGGAAGCATGGAAGGGTTTACACGAGCAGCGCTAGCTCACACGAATCTCGTGTACAGCCAACACTAGTGCAAGGCAAGCAGTGAAGTTGTACCGGGCGAGCTATCCAAGACGTCGTCAACCCTCCCGTGCGACGTTTGTTCCACTGCATCAAAGGTTGTAGGATGAAGGCTCGACGATAGCGACAAGGCAGAATGCTGGAGAACCTAGGACAAGACGGACGACGGTATTTGACGAAGATGTGCTGCGCCGTGTGCGGCAGCAATCAGCAGTAAGTTAACGTGCGGTGGGCCGCGCTATGGATGTTAGCCATTCAGCGTTCCTACAAGTTCTGCACGAGAATCAAATGCATCCTTACCACGCAATAAAAGTTCATGTTCTGAGCGATCGTGACTATGTGCCACATGTTACGTTCTGTGAATGGTTCCTTCAAGAAAACAATACAGGGCCGGACTTTAAATCGACTGTTCTCTTCATAAATGACGCCCATTTCACCAGGGATGCCATCTTCAACAGTAGGAACAGCCACATCTGGGTCTACCACAATCCCCACCACATGCACCCTATGGGCAACCACGTGCGCTATAGTGTCAACATGTGGGCTGGCATTGTCAACAATCTTTGTTGGGACCTTATTTGCTAATGGAGTCCATTACTTAACATTCCTGCAGGATTCATTGCCGGAATTGCTGGAGGAAGTACAATTGGCAGTTCACCGCACCATTCGGTTTCAGCACGATAACGCACCACCACATTTTTCTGCTGCCGTATGCCGCCATCTTAACACCACGTTTGCTGGTTGCTGGATAGGCAGAGGAGGACCCATGCATTGGCCGGCTTGATCTCTAAACCTGACTCCGTTGGATTTTTTAATAGGGTCATGTCAACTCCCTGATTTACGAGACGCCTGTGACTAGCCATGAAGATCTCATGGCACGTGTGATAGCCGAATTTGATTGGGTACGTGCCCGAGTCCAGGCCAACCTGATTCGCCGTTGCCAGCTGTGTGTTGAAGTGGGGGACGGCAATTCGAACACTTGTTGAAAATACGTATTGATGTTAATAAGTACGTATGCAGTACATGCAAATGTATTGCTTCTATTCGTGCTCTATTCCTTGTTATGTACACGTGATCTCTCTTAATCTATGGAGAGCAGTGTATGGTGTCGGCAGTTGCCGCTGGCCAGCGTGTTTTCTCAAGATTAATTTCCTTCCTCTTGCATTCCACCACTGCTCCATTTCTACCTCATTTCAACATCATCAGCTCTCAAGAAATTGCCGTTAAGAGGCTTATGTAGCGAATGTAACTTCCAACGTGTGAGGCACGAAAACCTGTGGGTGATTAGGCCGACTTTGCTTCACGTGACGTACTGATTGGCGCGCAGTATTTTTCAAGTAGGTATTAATTTTTCTGTGGCACTTTGAGCCGTGACTCTACACTTTTATGTGTAGGTGTAGCATTAAATACCTCATCGTTTCGGTTATTTGCGTGTCTTTGTTCTTATGAATTTGAGTGGTACTTTTTTGCTGACGTTAGTACAAAATAACGCTGTTTTTAGCTTCTTCGTTGTGCCCCAAAATCATTATTCTAATAAGAATGCTGTATTTTAAACGTTATTATTTCAAGTGTGTGTAATTTTTGTAGCTACACGGGTTGAGAATATCCGCAGCAGATTCGCGTGAAAATAAAAAACGAAATCACTTGGCACCCTACAGCATCGTTCATACAACACATGTTAGTTGTCATAACGTCCCTCAAATCTCGCTACTTTACTCAGTTTAACCATTCAGTGCTGCAATTAGCATGGCTCAGGAAGCCGTTGTATTACCTACCTCTGCGGGTTTACACCGCGCCTTCGTATTTTGATTCGCATTTTCTCGAAAACGGTTCACCGGAGTGAATTAACATAAGAAGCACTTTCCCCTTCACTTTGCGCGATAAGCAATGACATGCATCAAATATTTACTACCGCTTAGTATTTTAAAGTTCCTTTCACAAATAGGTTGAGTAACCCCTACATAAGCAGTGAAGGGGAACGTTGCGTCAACCACGTTTTCACAGATTTATTTGCTCCGGCTCTTAGAGCTCTATGCCAATTTTGTGGCTCCATATCTTATACTTTCCAGAATAATACATATATTTTTTTTCAAGATTTTGTTTTCAATGTTGTGTAGCTCCCTTAATATTCACCACACAATAGTGTTGGTCAATTTAATCCTACCTTATTTTACATAAACAATCCCGTCCCGGAGTTTGGCGCATGAATTCTGGTTCACGATGTAAGTAAGACATAGCAATTCACCTAATTTAAAAAAAATAACTTAAACGTTTCTTATTAAGGGGCATGGAAAGGAACGATTTCAAGCGGACGACTGGAATATTTCAATCGTCAATAAAATCTGAACTACACCATCAAAATCCAATGAGATTTTTTTGCCGAGTAGATATTTTATCAGCGGACGTTTATTTAGATAGTACTATGCGATAGTATGCCTTACTTTCGCGTAAAAAACTGTTTTTTTTTTTTAGAAAAATAAGGGCTTCAAACTACAACATCTACAAAAACGTAAAACTGTAATTTTTATAATTTTTAATATTATAATAGCCTCTAAAATAACCGAATTTAAAAAGTACCCGCGTTTTGATTTGAAAATAATTTTACTATCCGAAAATCTCTGCACGAGATGTTAATTTTTTACTTGAAAGTAAAGCATACTACCGCATAGTGCTACATAAATAAACATCTACTAATAATGCAGCATTTTACACTGTCAGTGAATTTGCTAACCCCTCTACAATGTAGAAATCAGGCCTAAGTTAGTGCTATTTTCCACTGTTGCTGCCTTTTAAATCCATCATTTGCGTTTTAAAAACAGAGTGTTTCAACAGGACTCTTGATGCAATTTCTTTTTTAAAATACCTAAGTGCAAATTGTAGTAATTAGCACCTTATTATGATGGAAAACATATATGTATGTAATACTTACCCCTTATTTATTTATAAAGGGCAATGCGCCATGTTGGAAATCACTAGCTGATAAACTTTGTTTGTATCACTAATACAATTATTGTTATAAACATTAATTATTCCATAATGTATCTGTTCTTCTTGCATTTACTTGTAGTTATGGTAACTTGACAACTCCAATACTTGTATTGCGTATTTACTGAAGACTAATAAACTGAAACTGAAACATAAAAGGTCAGGGGGGAACAGGTCTCTGCTTCCCTTGGATCCGCCTCAGTACGGATATTTACAAGCAAACAGAAAAATGTCACTTGGATAATTTTTCCTCTGAATCAGCTGAAGCACACCCAGGACTGCCGGGGACTTTGTAGTAATTATTTAAAACACTCATCAGATACTCTGTGCGAATTACAAAAGCATTCTAAATTTATTCACAAAAAGTACTGTATTTAAAAGCCTAGGACAAAGTGTTGGTTGCCTCTTTTCCCTCCGAAATATCTGAGGCACACTCAGGATTGTTGGATACTTTCCAACAATTATTTATAACAAATCAGATACTCTGTAATTATTCCAGCTTGTTCCAAATTTATTCATAACGCGTATTTAAAAATCATAGAGGAAAAATTCACTTAGTTACTTCGGCTGTGAAACAGGTAAAGCACACACAAGATTGTTGAAGACTTTATAGTACTTATTAAGAAAACTTATGCTATGTACAAAATTTTACCTTGTTCCAAATATGTTCCGGTTTTATGACACATGTATATAATTCATGTCCTTTATGTAATGTTAAAAAAAACAGCAGTTTTCAAGATGCTAATGCACAAGCACCTGTAATCATTCTCAATTATCAGCGGCCCACCCAAGAGGAGGGGTGTTGGGGCTTAAAATTATCGTTTGGATTTAAAACTATAAGTTTATTCTGTAATTGCCAAATTACCTAAAAAAAACTTTGGAAGGGAAGGTCCATAGCATTCAGACACCCCCTCCCCATTTCCCTTTCTGAAACTGCTTCAATAGCACCATTTTGAACCTTGAAATCAAAATTTTTCCGGAGGAAGAACCCCACCTCGCCATATTTTTTGGAGGGAGGGGGATCAGTGTTACTACATAACATTCCCAGGTTTGAGAATTATAGCTATAATCCTGACTTAACACCTCCCGAACAAAAATTATGGAT
This sequence comes from Medauroidea extradentata, assembly GCA_003012365.1. Classification (NCBI taxonomy): domain Eukaryota; kingdom Metazoa; phylum Arthropoda; class Insecta; order Phasmatodea; family Phasmatidae; genus Medauroidea; species Medauroidea extradentata. Next base: position 7,877 of record PNEQ01127213.1, on the reverse strand, counting down.
AACACCCTACTTTTTTTAGCCACATAATGTCTACAGCTCTGTACCACGACTGCTATCCAATAAAGTAATTGAGCAGAAGCCGTGTTCTAAGCTAATTAATGTTCTCAGCTCACCTGAGAGTGCCTCACGGCACACGTTACAGTACGTGGGTCTGGCATGGGAGGTTGCATACCAGTGGTGATGACCCGACAGGAAGTCTGGGTGCTCTCCCGCCTATTACCAACAAAATAACATTATGTAGTATTAATTTCACACACAAAAAATGCTATTGCAGTGTATTACAGTCTAATGCTACTTTACGTTTACAGACACACACATGCACGTGCACACGCACAAATATCATAACACTAGGTACTTCGTAAACCTAGGACTAGGTAATAGTTTAATCAAAATCCACAGTGCATCCTAGGTTTACGAGGTGAAGTAATTATGTATACAATACTTCCATTGACTTCTGCAGGATAAAAATTAAGATACAATACAGTATTCTGCCTTGGATCCAGAAAGAAAAATTTTCCGCCCATAAATTGGATACGTTGACTTGTTTGTCAGAAAGGTAGGTCACGTAATTAACAGATTCAACGCACTACAGGGCATTACAAGTACATTATACATGACAGCCAACCGCAATGCTGTAGTTGAAGGGACTGAGGCCCTGCCTTACTTCCATTGTGAAATTGTGTGGCATATACAGAATAACTTAATATTACTTAACATTGCATCATGTACCATTAACAAAGCACACCTGAATTTATTACAAAAATTTTCATAAAGAATGTTTGCAGAATTCTGCCTGGGAAACATAATTCGACGAAAAAAATTTTTTAGACCGAAATATGTAAGACCTGATCATTACAATCGCTACCATCAAATCAATTGCCATCTAAGATTATCTACATGAAACAAATTTAACAGTCAAATGTGATAAAAACAGCTCAGATACTTTAATGCATCATGAAATCAGTGTTCTGTAAAGGAGAATTGGCAACTCACGTATTGTAAGTTTCTTACAAACTTAGGCCACACACATAAAGCATGTTCTGAGGGCAAGTTTGTATTATTGATTTACTGACTAAATTGCATTAATGGTTACTGTATTTCAAGTGGCCATGTTCTAAAACATATATGAGTCAGCGTATTGTGATTCAAAGCATATTAATTTAAACTGCTGATTTTTGACTGCCAACAGCAAACAACACTGCTTTTAGCAGTAAGCTGCAAAATAGAAACAAAATTATATTATATTCATTCCTGCATTTTTACTCTGGTTTTACAAATTTATGCAAAACACATTAACATTCCATCACCTATAAGTTACAGTGAGGAATCACAATATTCTGCATACTTTTTTTTTATTACACAGTGCACTTTAACACTTCATGTAATGTAAGCCCAAAAATATGTACCGTAATAATGTCTACTTAATTTTATACCAACAATGTAATGCAAGTTGCAAAATATACAAAAGTAGCAGTCTTCATTCTCATTGACATGCTAAAAATAAATAAATAATACCCTGAAAAGGCAACCAAAAGACGATGGCTGCTTACAGTCCCAAAAAGAAACTTAAGTATTTCATGAGTAATATGATTTAAATGCAGTGCTAGATTAAAAAAAAAAAAAAACAGAGTGAAAGTCTCATTCAAGAATGTGCGTGGGTCAAAAGAGCAGATTGTATGCAAGTTTGTCTTCTGCACACACGTACTACTTCTTAAAAAAAAAAACTATAATACACTTACTTTTCGAAAGCTTCATTACATAAAAGAGTTCCAAAATAAAGTCTTCAAAATAGCATTGGCCCTATCAAGCCATGGCAGTACTCAAATGATTGCAAAAACATGAAATGTTCCACAGCAATGCCAATTCATTGCAGAATAAAGGACAGTTAAAAGACAGTACAAACATTTTCATTAAGAACTGGCTACCGTTTCTATTGCAAATGTGCATCACTTTTTAAAACCCGGCATGAACAAAAACTGCGTTGATCTGACAGTCTTTTGCTGCATACAGTCTACTAAGGGATAGTGCACTTACTTGACGAGTGTATTAAGGGCTTGTTGCTTAGTTTTGCAGTGATTTCGAATTTTTTTAAATTGGTACCTAATATTCATATCAAAATTTTGCTCCACAGTTTTCACACTAATATGCCATAATTTGTATGTGAAATTTTTTGCAACAATGTACTGAACCGGTTTTTTTTTATAGATTTCGTTATCCAAAGTACCATATTTTTTGTTGTGAAAATAATCCAAAATTAAGCAAAGTATTTTATGCATCGTGTCACTGCACATTGTCTCAAATTTTTTCAAAGCTTTTGGTTGAAAAATATTTGAGTTATTGGTGCCAGTCTGAAAAAACTAAGGAACAAGCCCTTAAAATGAAACAGTTGGGAATGCATATGAATGAACGTGGTGGTGAAAACTCACACCACACAAGTACTAGAGTGTTGGGGTAGTGTTATAGTGTTAATGTAGGTTACCTCGTAGTACTCCCGGCTGCTCGCAGCCTTCAGAGCAGAGATCCACTCCTCCATCTCCCGGCGAGACTCGGCGCACAGCACCAGCCGCCGGAAAGGTGTGATTAGCTGCAACAATAACACTCACACATAGGAAACAATGTTGTACTCCACCACCTCCTAGAACACTCTAAATATTGTCATGTGCTTTAACAAGAAAAATACTTGTAAATACAGTTCTATAAGAAATTATTACAAAAACTATTTTATTTATTGATTTATTTATTCACATTTCATTTGTACAAAAGAAAGTAACACAACAGGAAATACAATTGAATCCCCTGGAACAAGCTCAATATTGGGGATCTTTTACAAATAAATAAATAAGAATACGGATGGCTACATACTATAGTGCACCTAATTACATAGTAGAATATGCAGGAAATAAATACTGACAACTTACAATTATTAAAGGACAGACAGTAACTTGTTTTACATAACTTTTCTGAAAACATTAAATGTTCTATTTAATGATCAATGTGATTACAGAACCAGTAGAGGAAAATGTACAAAATATTAAATCTACACTCATTGCCAATTTACTTACTATAATGTAACGTGAGGATAGTTTAAGAATTCCATTTTACTACATTTACTGTTTGCCTGGGAAGTATTACAACATCTATATAGAAACTAAAAGAATATTATGTGGGTACTATAATAGGAATTTTTTCTTAAGTAAAAATACAAAATACATATTCATTTTTATATACTCTATCTCAAGTAAGCGTTGCATATTTTGAATTCACTTCTGATAATTGTGTCTCTAAACAGAATTGTGCAGACAATGCTTATACAGGAAGCTAGGTAGGTTTAAAGCTCCAACAATGGAACTGCCAGGCACATTTCTCAGAAGAGAAATGTCAAAATATCGAAAAGTTACACGAGGCAGACTATACCATTATAAGCCTTGTATTTGCACTTCAATACGGAGAAAATGAAATTTAAATTATTTTATTCACTAATATAAGTAAAATAAAGTTAAAATGAGATATTGCTGTGTTATAGTAGCCAACAAGCAGCTGCTGTCTGCATGGAAAAGCATATTTTCTTGAAGGCTAGTATACAGCTGCAGATGACAAACCAAGCATTTTCGGTCCCTCAAAAGCAAATTAATTAAGGGAAGTAATACACATTATGGAAAAATAAATATTAAAATCACTTACAGTTAACAACATCTAGTTACTAAAATGTTCAGTTACCTAATTATCATTTCTGAGAACATTCTGCTACATGTTCGCTAGTAGGGGCATTAAAAATATTATTTTTCCAATTTTTTAAATCTCAAAGTCTTAACTCCTTTTCTAATGCAATAACAACAATTGTTGTTAAGTTGCCCCAAACTACATACCGGTAACCCTATTATATTTTTGAGAGTATAGGGAAAAGTAAATTTTCCGATCAATGACCATTGACCACATATTATAATCCACTGTCCTGTGCATACTGAAGTATTGTCTATTGTTCCAGTGAGTAGCATCTGATGGACATATGGTCGGGGCTTGGTTATAAATATGACAGTGGATTCCTACATTCCTACCTCGCGAAAATTTCATTCCCCAAACTAAACCATTTTTCAAATCATCCTGTTTCAATACAACGAATTATGTTCCCGTGAACAGCTGTGTAACTGTATAAGTTGTTGGAAGACATTCTTTCTTCTTGGTAATGCTAAAATTTCAACACGTACAGTGTTTTCAAATTAACAATAAGCAGGTTGTTGAAAGAAATGTTTACACTACAAATAAGAAAAAACAAGCACATTTGAAACATTATAAGGGCTGAAACGGAATATATTTTTCCTGTACATAATACACTTTAGCTTCAATACTAACTAGTTACCGTATGCTCCACGTATATCTTCGTAAGTACTTCCCTGATATCACGTACACGTAAGTTATATTTTCAGACTCATTTAATTAAGGCAAAACTTTATTTGTTTCCCAACACAATCATAGTTTTACGATGGAACATGAACCTAACAGCAACGCTTCTCGACTGTACGTGAAACAGGTAAACGAATACATAAAATCAGCTGTTTTATGACCAATCCGACACGCGGCGAGATTACAGTACATTGAACAAGCACTAAAGTACCTGCAAACAACTAAATTAAATGAGCATTAGCATGCAGATCAAATATTTCTACACAAATAAACCACTCTCATGAACATGAATAAGAACTCAACGGCTACAACAGTTAATATATTTTTTTTTTCAATTCACTGTTACGCGTCTCTGAGTAATCGTATATCACTTTTAAAATCCAATTTAAAAAAAAATGTGTTGGCCTACGTAGCATGAAAATTTAACATATGTGTTTTCCTTCTGTATTTACTTTATCCCCATATTCACTGTTAAGAATTCCAAAAGAATCATACATTTCATTCGATATATAAATAAATTTGTAGAAATACTAGGCTAAAACCCAGCAAATTAATATAAATATAAAACAGCAGCATTTGTTATCATATATTACGCAATCAGCGGTCATGCAACATATGTAAACACCAATAGCTGCACCAAAACAGCTGCAGTCTACGAACCCAATACATTCTGGAGACGTAGATTAATCGCAGGATAAGTTGATTGTTGGGTAGACTGCAATGTGTGAATATGCGCGACCTTCTTATTTTGTATTGGTCATGTTGGCCACGGCGGTGCAGTGGTCAGGCCACTCGCTTCCAACCATGGCGATCCGAGCTTTAGTTCCGACAAGGATCGTTCACTATTTTCACACGTGGGGAATACTGACGCTTTTGTTTATTCGGGGTGCTCCAGTTTACCTCACGTCTGCATTCCATCTACTTGCGTTCCGTCACTTCTCCATGCTCACCCCGTCTCACCCCTCACCCGCGCTGCTTAGCGCTGGTCAAATCTCACTTCATTACTTCTTTCGTTACTTGTGTATTCACTGCGTTCGTCAGATACGATTCCAGTAGCGCAAATTTTTAGTAAAAATATTTGTCTAAATATGTTGAGATAAATATTTACTTGAGCCAACTAAATATTCCGTTACCACAATAAAATACCAAACGCAACACACATGGTTCTGTTGACGCAACAAGATATTTCGTTTCTTTGGCAAAGTACTCGCACCTGAAAAAAATATTTGCCTGCCGCAAACATAATAAATTTATTAGGAAGTACACAAATGTCAATTTCTTCGCATTTCTTGTATTTTCAGTTTTTGAGCCATAAAATTTCTTTAAACTGTATTATCAAAATTTTCTCTTTGACAAAACACATGATATATCCATGCTAAACTTCTTGACATAAATAATATAACCTTTCATTAATTTGTCATTCAGAATCATTACATGAGAATTATAGGTTAACTTTCAAGAATTCTCTTGTAATGATTCTGTACGACAAATTAATGAAAGATTCTATTATTATTATTATTATTATTATTATTATTATTATTATTATTTATGTCAAGCAGTTTATAGACTGTTCACTATAAATTGATCACTCAGTAGAATTTGTTTTACTGTACCAAAATATGTTAACTTTTGCGAGTGTAATAACGTTTACGCTGGTTTTTAGTCACATGTAAATTGTGATGTTAAAAATAGTAAAGATGGCTGCAAAACAGCTGAAAGAAAACTTTACGCAATGCTCACTTTATCATGAACGGCCTATATCAAGATTATATCAAATATTTTGTCGGCAGAGAATATTTTTTAAATTCAATTTTAATAAATGTTATGGCTCAAAAACTGAAACTGCAGAAAATTATCTAACATTCCCCCTTAAGAAAATGTTAATTTCGCTCGAAGGCGGCAGCTTGGATGGCGCTCAAACTAAGTGCAGCGTATTCGAAGTTACGTTTTTTCTCAGAGACCAGTAAACTTGCGTCCACGATATTTACCTACAAAAGGGAAACACACTTAAAACTACTAGAGAATGTGACTTTTAAGACACCACGCACATTGGAAGCGTTATTTTCAAAGCCCTCAAACTTAGCTAAAATCGGATTTTTCAAGCGATTGTTTCTCAAGATATATGTAACGGATTTTATCAAAATAAAGGTCACAAAGTACATTGGACTTCGCTACAGTGACGCGTTCAATAAAATAATAGGGTCGCCGCTTAAATTACCACATTAACAACGTTACGGCGGGAACACTGCGCGCGCATTTACGATTTTGGCCGTAGCGGCGATATCACAATACATGTGCCGGCCGACGTCTCTCGCAGCGCCTCACCAATTTTCGCCTTACACACACAAACATACCCTTCACGGGTCCGAGTTTCTTGGCATTCGAGAAAATAATTTTTTGATAACCAGGCGAGAGGCGATACCGTGAAATTGCTCTGTAACGTTGCTGCAAATTGGTTTCACTACGCGAGGTAATTGTTCTAGACAAACAATATAAAGATTTCATTTGATTTATCAATTAAGAGGAAATTAAGTTAATCAAGCGTGCAAACTCGGACCAAAGCCCGGAGCCCTGGCGGAGAAAGAACAGGGTTTTAGATGTTAAATTATCTTCAATGGCACTCGGTCCGGACAAAAACCACGTAAATAAAATTGCAGAAAATAAATTATGAACAGCCATTTTCGCGTGTTTTTGTGTGTAGAAATGCTTTTCCCCCCACAATTTTCAGGGCATTGAAAAAAAACTGCCAACACGATCCATAGCAATGTACGCGGCACCGAGACGCAGTGGTGGCATATATATAACTTCAACCGTTACTGAACCACGTGGAAAATCATTTAACCTGTAAAACCCTATGCTCGCCCCCGCCGCGGCTTCAAGATAGGCAGCGCCCTTAATAATACACTACAGTGCTTTGAAAAACACGCTCCCGCTCAACTGTTTACTGATTTTACACGGCATTTATTAATTACTAGAGCTACTGTTTTTTTGTGAAAAAAAAATTGTAAAACAATTTGTTTCTATGCTTTAGTGCGCAACTGCAGTTCTGCTTCGCGGACAATGATTCTCAGCGACTTATGGCTCTACCCGCAAATCACACACGGGCGGTGTCACAGCAACAGTTTTCTGATTGGCACATTCAAATTGAGTGACGCCTATGCGCAAATATACGATGTCACTACCTATGAAGGAGAGTTGCAGGTGTGCACGTAGTACTGGAACAATTTGGTGGTAAATTATTTTCACAAAAATAAACTCAGTGGCTGGAATTATAACCAGAGACATGAACTTTTCGCGAAAAGAATTTTGCCCCACTTTGTTCCAGTGCCTTATGTGCATGTCTGCAGTTCTGCTTCATAGATATTGGCAGCGTGCCTTTGAACTGTGACGTTTCTCATTTGACTGTACCAATCACAATAAGGTTACTGTAACACCACACGTCTGTGATTTGCGTGTAAAACCCCACGACACACGAA
>PNEQ01127212.1:69374-106053 GCA_003012365.1 Medauroidea extradentata | reverse complement strand
ATATATACAATTTCTTATTTTTAACATAAAACTTGGTGTAGTAATGGTATTTCGATGATAACTATTGCAATGTGATCGTGATACAATGACGAGGAGAATGAATGGTCGCAAGACATAGTTATTATTAAACATTAATTTATGATGATTGACACTGATGACTATTGAATATACTAAATCGGGGTGGCGACCATATGGGCCTTTTACACGAACAATATGTCCTGCAGCATTAACCGAAAGCAATGCATACTACGGTTTTATATCTCAGACCCTCTCAAACTAATCTCGGATCCTTGACAAACGTAAGTAAGCCCCCAACTCCCACCTACCTTCAAATTTCTTTCTTAATCAAAAAAGACAAGCATATATTCCACGGAAAAGTGCGCACATGTTGTTACGTATACGAAATAAATAGTGGTTACGACACTCAGTTAAAGTATAAACTGTAACTCTACACAAAGAAATTTTAAACAGTTTATTTTAATATATGAGTAAATAATAACTCTCTCTGCCCCAGAACCTACCAGATACCGGGTCCATGACAATTGCCTTTTGCTCCTCCCTCTGGGTGAGCTTGTTGTCTCTCGGCTCATCGCTCGTGACGGTTAAGAATCCCAGCTGTCCTCATTGCATTGACCATAATATTCTTATGTACACTTAACACAATCGAACAAAGCTTATGTATGGTGTAAAATCAGGGTTTCCAGCTACATTATAATTGTTCAGCGTTATGTAGGAATGAACCAACTTTCAGTTACCTGGAACTGAAATATTCAAGTTGAAAGTCTACTTCTTATATCTAAACCTTGTATAAACAGCTCACGCAAGGCTTTTTATTTATCTCTGAATCTAATAAAGTAGTACTTTGTCAATTCTCTAGAACGAATTTCGACCTTCTCCTACTTGGTACGATTATCTCTAAAAACTTTGTGGGTCGTTCCATTTTGCTAAATTCCGTCCAGTTGGCTTTATTTTTGGTAGTAATTTCTTCTTAACATTTGTTCTCTGTACGGTAAGCTAAATGTCAATTTCATTTCCACCGAGCTATGGGGAGGCAAGGTAGAGGTACTCCTTTACCATAAGGTCATGGTTGATCCCGAATCATGTCATTAACTCAAGTTGTTGAGTTACAGTAACTAACTACTTCGTTGTTGACGAGTTATATAAAGTTCACTCACCTTACCTTACATTTAGTTGCAGTGGCAATAATTAGAGAAACGCGTATAAAAATTTTGTTTCACCGACTTCTTACCGAACTGTACCAGGGTACTGCTACCATGTAAACAAGATATTTCATATACGATATATATGGTCAAATTCAATCATCCAGGGTTGTAGACCCCCTTAAAGGAAGAGACGGAGAATTATATGTGTTCACCACCAGGGGAAGGAAAAGTTGCCTACCCACCAGGCCATCGTTGCTGCAAGTGTAACCTTTTAGTTAGTTTACCTCGAATAGATGAGCCCTAGAGTAGCAGCAAGAGTGTATTTTTGTCTAATTACGCTACACTGCTTAATTACTATGGTATTAAACATCACATATCAGTCACCGTTTCCATATTGTTCGTAAATACAAGGTGAAAACAACTATTTTTTACATAATGTATTGAGGCCGCGACGGCCGTGAGGTCAGGTCTCTCGCCTCCCACCAAGGTGATCCGGGCTAGATTCCCGGCGGGGTCGGTCCCGGAAGTTTGCATGTGGGAATCGTGCCCGACGATGCCGCTGGTCGGTGGGTTTTCTCGGGGATCTCCCGTTTCCCCTGCCCAATCATTCCGGAGCGGCTCCATACACCATGTCACCCTTCACTAGCGCTAAAGACCTCGATTTAAGCGCTGACCAAAAATCACTCACTCACATAATGTGTATGCGTACGGCACTCCATAACCTTACTTTACTAAATATTCCTGTCTGCTTACTTCACATAATATATTTTGTTCCTAGAACACAGGATAATTTCGTCATATGCCACAAAATATGTATTTCGTGCTTAGCCTGTAGGCTGTGTTCTGAAAACCATCATACATCTTACTAAATTATGATTTCTTAGTTTTCGCAGCCTGTCTTGAATTACCAAGCTCGTCAATTACATTTTAATTGATTAGAATCCTATTTGTTTCCCTTTAGAATTATTATTTCACGAGTTATTACATCAACTTGTCTCGAGCAGAAAGTTAGTGTACAGCGCTTACAAGAGATAGCAACACTGGTATTATGTTAGTATCTCCTGCAAAGAGATAGCAACACGCATGTTGTACTGAATTTGTCGTTTGCGTCGGCAGTAATAGTAAATATACATAAAGTTATGCTTTACTAAACGTATTGCATGTTTAAGGGGTACTAAAGTTATTTATTTCCGTCTCCTACCAAGCAACATATTAATATAATTTATTTTCCAACGAGGATGGATGTAGGAAGTAACTTAAAAATGTCTGCCATTTTCATGAACGTTCTCTCGTAACAACACCCTAGAACCCGATGCTAATCTAGAGCCACGAGACTTTTGAACGACAGTCACGGCGGCATTTTTAGTTACAGAATAAGGATTCTCGTCGTAAAGATAGTTACCCAGTTCCTGTCCTTATGTGAGGATCGTATAATGGACTGAATAAGTTCAATAATAGACCTCCTGCTGTATTGCACATCAACTGCTGTATTTAAAACCCCATATCTTTCCATGCTGCACAAACAGGAAAACGTTGATAGGCAGCTTCAGATACGGTATTAATTATGCTTAGTTTGTAAATTATTCCAGCGTTTATATTTCCATCACTTATTTCTTATACATAAACTAATATTTGCATTAGTGCAGTTGATATTAGACAGTCGACAAATGTATACCAGTTATAAAAAAATAATTGTATATTATTAGTAAGAACTTATAATTGGTAGAACAAATTTTTTTAACATATGTAATTTATTATTATGTTTTCTATGTTTTGAATTTTGTCAGTCACTAGGTTCTTTTTTTTTTTTTGTGTAGAATAGGCCTGTGGATGCATTTGTGTATTGTTATTTTAACATTATTCAATTCAAATTTGGTTTAGTGTATGTAAAACTCACGGCAAATTGTAAACCGGCCTGTACTGAATTTTGCACGTGTCTGAATAAGTAAATAAAATGAAAATTACTAACAACTGAAGAAGACTGTTGCTTCTACTTAAACAGAGGTATGGTAACGACAACAATACTTTTCTTTCAGTACGAGAGCAGCGTACTTTTCCTCGAACTGCCGACCATCGATCCATCGCTAGCACACTCCAGTGAACAAGAAGGGCGGGAGAACTCACACTGGGGATTCGCTGGGCGCGTTTTCCCTACCTTCGACCACCCCCTATCACCCCTTCAACCATCGTCATCCCCTTCCCGGTTCCCGAAGTCCGTCGTGTGTTTGTGCGCGGGACGTTAGTAATACGACCCCCGCGGGGGTAGCTTCAACCATTTCACCCCTACCTCTGTGTAGCCGTCGACTACCAACCCCCAACCCCCCACCTTCGTAGGAGCGTTCGGACCGACCCTCGTCGGATACACGTAGCTCATCACCGCGCCCGAAGGACTACACGTCCACCACCCTCACCCCACCACCTCCCCCGTGTGCGACCGTTCACATTTCCACAGACACACACGCGTGCAGGTGTAAGCCCCAGGGACGACTTGTCATATTTAAATGGGGTTCTGGTATGAAACATGCGTCGCATCCCGGTCAGCCCAGCGGGGAAACACCCCCCTTCCCGACCAACCACCCCAAGGCCTGACGTTTCACACAAACCAGCCGTCAGTTTTAATTAAGCGAGCAACCAATTCGGCGGAGGCACTAAAAACGAATGTTTTTGAATTGAATGGCAGCGACGTGTATGTTGGTGTGAGAAAGGAGAAGTGGGATGCATGGTCATACATGCCCCTCCCCCCTTCTCCACCCACACACGCCTGATTAAACAAGGTAATGTAATATCATGAATGCTGCTGGAAGTTCGCGTGGTGGTCTACGCGCCAGGGGCGCGGGAAAATAATATAATTTAATCATCGTTTTGCGCGGAGCAGGTAGGCATTCAGCCAGCCGGCGGGGCTCGTATCGTTTCCTGCGACAGCGGCTCGTAATAAGGAGATGACAAAAAATACCACGAGTACTATGACTATATTTTTTATGCTTTTTGGACGAAAGGCAATTATACCTCCCGTGACAGCGATGTTGAAAATGAGACTGTCATAGGTGTTCGTCAAAAGAATTTGTGAAAAAGTTTTGGCTCTCTTTTCAGACCCACTGAAAACTAATGCACTCAGTTAAAAAACACTATTACTGGAGAGTATTTTTAAATCTAAAATCATACTTGTTTACAGCATACATAACAACGCTGAACGCTACACCCGATTTCGAAGATGTTGAAAGGAAATGGTCAAATTTGTGCATGACTATGTCTAGACGATTTGGAATATGGCTGGATGAAGATTACGTTGCCAATAACGCAATATTGCCTAAATATATTAAACACTTAAAATGACACTGTTAACATTATATTAAAATACGTAACATGATAGCAGTTACTCGCCATTTATTACTTATTCATGCTTATTTGTTACCTTTATTTTACAAATCACTTGAACGTAAAGTTATATTTCATAAAATATCGTGGGATTTCCCTTATCACTTGTCAATTAAATTTTAATTGCATGGAAGCAAGCAGCTTTCGTCTCTTTAATGAAAGAAAATTTTCCACCAATTTTATTACACTTGAAATAAATATTATCAAATGTATGTATCAATGCAACAGCATATGTAGTTCACAAGATGAAAAATCAGCAAATATACTGAAATAAGTAAGGACACGTCCTAACATTTTTAGGCCGCAAATAAATGTGAATGTCTATGCAATTGTTTATTTCACAATATCCGTCTGTTGGCAAATGTGATATGGTATATTTACTGTCTGTTACAACTTCAAATAAAACGTAAGTATAAAATAACAAGATATCTGCGTACAATTGCTACATAATCTAATAGTAATGATTTTTATTATATAACCGAGTATGTCAGAATACAGTAAATACTGGTTATAGTTGATATTATAATAATGTAACTTAATACTGTTTTATAAAATCATATGTAATTAGAACACAAATATCGTGATATCAGCCAAAGCACGCTGACGCTAAGAACTATTTAGGCTGATGGATCACTTAACTTCTAGCCTCTATGCGTTAGACACTTAGCTTGTATTAGCATTTCCCTCAAGGTCTACTGTTACTATGTTAATCGTCTTTTTAGTCAATAATATATCGGATATTGTGATACGTAACTGTCAAGCTTTGACTTCGTGGTTCACATAAAATTGTAAACTAATTTACTAATGTAGGATACTCAGTTACGTTCCTGAGTTACAGATAAATAGTGTGGAATTACCATTATCGTTACTATATCCTAATTTTGACGGAAACAAAACACTTTATAACTACGTGTTAAACGATTTTCCATACATGTAGTGGCAGAACGCTATTATATAACATGGATGGTGCATCATGACTACATTTAAATAACCCCCATGTTAAACAGCTTGTGTGGTATCCTAACATGTATTAAAAATCATTTTCATTAATTATATTAAAATTTTGGTGCTTTTTGTTATTCCGGCTTTGTAGAAATTAAACAAGGTCGTGTAGCCTAAAGCCCAGTTTACACCAAACAAATAACAGTAACAATCTGAATTACAAAATGTTAGTTACAAAAATGTTATCAAAATATTCTAAGCAATGGCACACTATTTTATAGCAACGTTGATAGAAAATGTGTCATTAACATTGACGAAAACGCCAACGTTACTAACAAAGTTGTAATAATGATGAACGGATGTTAATAGCTATGTTGAAGACATAAAAACCTACAACATTGCTCATAACACTGCTAGCAACATTATTTATCAACATCCTTTGATCTATACCACCTTAGAATGAATCGAGAAAACAATGTTACCAACAGTGTTGGTGACAAAGTTATTAACACGTTTCTAAAATCCATAACTTTTGTTGCTATTCTTTCAACCTTAATGTTGGTAACAAATGTTATTAACGTGTTTTATAAATTTAACAAAGTTAATAAGAAAATGTTGGCCTCAATTTTGATAACCTGATGTTGTTAACACTATTCAAGCAATATTACAATATTGTTAATAACTTTCTAGAAAGCACGTGTTATTAGCAATGTTGTCGCTGGCGTAAACTAGGCTTTAGAGTTAACACAGATTATTTTCAAACGATTTTTAGAAACCGTTTGCGAAGTTTGTCTGTTACTTTGCGTACAGACTGCATAGTGATTTATTAAACATATTATTGTAATTACTGTGTAATGAGTATCTCTAGAGCAACTTATTTTCAGAGAAAAGAGTTTTGTTCCAAATAGCTTCATTTTCTAGCGTGCACACCTGCGGCTATTCTTTGTGGTTATTTGCTGTGAGCCTCTGTGCAGAGCCGTCTCCCAACTGACTCTCCCAATCAGAGTAAGTTTACTGCGTCACCACACATCTGTAATTTTAGGGTGGAACTGCAAGACGATAAGAGTAAAATCGTCCAATGACTGACAATGAAGCAGTGGTACAGATGTGCAAATAAATCATTCAGTAAAAGTAATCATTGGCTTTAAGAGGGAGTGTTAGAAAATTTTATTGTATTTTTAGTTTTTCAGACATAACATTTATCCAAATTATATTATCAAATTTTTCTCTTCAACAAAGCATAGGATGTATTCTTGGTAAACTGTTCGGCATTAATAATAATATAATTTTCAGTATATTTGTCCTGCAGAACCATTGCAAGAGAATTATAGGTTAACTTTCAAGAAATCTCTTGCAATGATTCTGCAGGGCCAATTAATGTAAGGTTCCACTATTATTATTTATGTCAAGCAGTTTACCATGACTATATCCTATGCTTTGTCGAAGAGAAAATTTTTATTATACAATTTGAATAAATGGCATGATTCAATATATTTAAGTACAATAAAATTGTCTGGCACTCCTCCTTAAACATCTCCCTAGCATGCCGTTCATCAAAGCGATAACGTGCACAAATTGCATTTCAAGAGGACGCTATTTGAAATGTTCAATTTCGTTATTAAATGAGTTCATCACTTACCAACGAACGTCAGTTAAAAAAAAATTAATCTACGTTGGATTGCAAGATTACTTTAAAGCGCTGTGCACCGTTGACCAAGTCCACTTGATGGAGAAGTTCCCGAGTGCACTAAACCCTAACTCGTCTCCAGTTCTCGTATCATCTCACAAGTCTCCGGGATGTTATGTGGTCCATCGCGGTGAACGACCAGGGTTACCACGTCCCCGCAGCCGCCCCGGGGGTAATTTTTCCCTCGGTCCGCAGCCTGGGGCGAAAACTTCCTGTTCTCATGAAGGGGGACCCCTGCCCCCCCCCCCCCCCCACCGCGTTTCAACCCTAGCACGTGCAGCCACGGACCACTTCGAGTGGTGCGTGCAAGAGCAAAGCACACAACGGCGCCTCTCTTCTGGGGCCTCTGAACTCTGGCTGTGGCGACGTCGAAATTGATATCGTGGAACTCTTCAGTGCGTGCTCGCTCTCTGGCCTTGCGCTTCGTGCCAGTAAAGCCTTATATAACATAATTTTAGTTTATTCATAAAGTTATACTACCTCCTGGTACATAAACATGTCAAATACTAGAGATTTCGTAATGTATTAAATTTTTTTCCATCCCAGTTATACTGTCGTGTAAAGCTCTTGAATATGTCGTCACGTCGAATAGAAATCATTCAACTAAAGCAAATACTACAGTAAATTTTTAACTCTTAAGTCCTGCAATACGACAAATATGTTTAAACTACAAAATAAAGAATTCTATGTTCTGCGTCTTGTGAGAAGTTTCACAGTGTGTTAGTATATTCGCGTACTGTCAGAAACATCACCGAAGAAACAATATCAAATGGAATTCTAAAATTATTATATTTTTGATGTACGACCAGTATTGTTTTGCGTGAAAACATGTTTGCAATTAAGATTATCGTTTTCAAAATGAACTTAAATACGTGTTTCCAAAATAAAAAAACCAGAGTGTTTATACATATGTATATGTGTATATGCATCCAAAACATTGTCGACTTAAATCGATATTCAATAAAAGCAATACACCTTAGCAGAATTGTCATAAAACACCTTTTCCTTTTCGAAACAGCTTACTGCACTTCATAATAAAGTTTCTAAAAATAAATATATAATAAATAAACGAATAACGCTATTTTGTTTTTAAAACTTATGTATGTGAAGAGTACGTCCCGTTTTATGTATTACTTATTTATCAAAATATACAAGCATAACTACATAAACCTTACAGATTAGAGTAAATGCTGAGAAACAAAGACTACACTTCTTATATTATAACTACAGACCAAGTTCGTTAAAAGATGTGTAACTAGTTACAGTGTGTATTCCGTTTTGCTGATGTTTTTCTTTGACAACTTACGTCCTTCGTACTTTCGTTGCGAATTTGGGTATCTTATTTATAGTCTTAGATTTTCAAACAAATCCTGTCGTAACCCGTTATCAATAATACTGAACTACTCGTATGCTAACTGTTTTAGGTACGCAGTCAATCCAAACATTATTTTCCAGTAAATCTTTAATGACATTACTGTAAAAAAACATACCTTAAGCATACCTTTCTCCGTTGTGGACGTGTCCTAGAAATATGTCACTAATGATTTATTTTCTGCCAAAAATTGCTACATTGGATTTATCGGTTTAGATATTTTTTACCGACCTCCAAAAAAAGTAAATATTTATATGATCCATCGGTTTTTCTGACTGAAGTTATTATTCAATGAAATGAACTGAAAATAATATCGTTTGTTAGTAGAGTATACTACGAGGCCATACCTGAAGAATCTGTATTCCGAACATGTCCAAGTCGATGCCTTGTCGTTAGCTCGGTGACTCCCCGGGGAGAGAAAGAAAAACTTGCCTTTCAAAATCAAGCCAGAAATTATGGAAGGGAAAGAGAGAGAGATGGGAGAACGTAGGTCAAGCATATTGAGATCTCTTGCGGACAAAGGACTGAATTCACATTGCAGCTAGGACTGTGAAATAGTGAGCGGTGAGAGACGTGGGACTGTGGCGACGGCAAGAGAGACAACGGACAGAAGAAACCGATCCTCGCGATGATTGTGCGTGCAATATCACGTGCGCAAGCGGACGAGCCACCGGGAGGAAGTGCCTAGATTGCGCCGACGAAGTGGTGGTGATGGTTTGAGGAGGGGTGGGCTGAGCCTGCCTGCGAGATTCTGAGCTCCGTGACTGAAATACTGACTGGTTGCATCGCGATTGTTCTCGACTAGAAGTGAGAGGTGTTAGTCGTCTTTCGGAGCTGGACGGATTCGACTTGAGCAGGACACGAGTTCCACAGGACTTGCAGAATTGAACAATCAGTGGTGGATGGGAGAGATAATGAGCGCACAGTGTTTCGTTGCACAGTTTTGTAAACCTGAGATAAATATTAACAGTAAACCCCTGATTATTAAATATATTATCTACATTGTATTACAG
This sequence comes from Medauroidea extradentata, assembly GCA_003012365.1. Taxonomy (NCBI): domain Eukaryota; kingdom Metazoa; phylum Arthropoda; class Insecta; order Phasmatodea; family Phasmatidae; genus Medauroidea; species Medauroidea extradentata. The sequence goes on along the minus strand of PNEQ01127212.1, from coordinate 96,501 downwards.
TGCCAACGTTCTTGAATTATCAACGTCTAGCTTAACAATGAGTCAACATTTTTTTCAATTTGTTTGCTTACGTAAAATGGGTTACTTATAACCTCAATATAAACATTATACTGTCAATAACCTAAATAAAAAACTGTAGCAACGCAAGGAATCTTATAAATTTGAAGCGGTTGATTCAATTCAGATCAGTGTCGTTTGAAAAAAAAATCGCTTAGTTATAAAGGAAAAATTAAACACAATATAATTTTGTGTAGCAAAACATGACATAAATGGGTTTTAGAGGAAATAAGGTAAAGCCAATTTCTTAAAAGCAGTATTTGCACCTATAATAGACTACATACTACTGCAGTTGTTCTGCGGATTCGTAATAATAATCGTCTTGACAATGTGAAAATATTTTACCATATGTCATGGTGAGAGTTATGTACTCTTCTGGACGATAACTATAAAACATTCCAACATATTTAGTAAATTTCGTTCGTTGCATTAAAACATTTAGGTGATAGACACATAATAAGAGAGAGCATTAAATGGGGTAATATATGCAAATAAAATGGTAAAAGGCTACGAGAATTCTATCTCCAATCGGTATATTCTTGAAAAGTCGCAAAATCGTGAATCCGATACCAAGAAGTTATTATCAAAAGCAAAATTATAACACAGCATAATAATCATCGAGAAACCAGAAGATATATTTGGCAATGTTCATCAAACCCTTACGATCGTGCGAACCAAACGTACTCGGCGCCAGCCCGGAATCCACGATATAATCGGCCCTGGGAATTATATGGTGTTTATAATTTGGTGAGAGAATTTTTATCTGAAAATTTAAATCAGCTTATTTATTTCATAGTTACGTTTTGATTTTTAGAATACAATGTAAGTATTGAATGTTAAAAATTAGCTACATACCTATTGAAAATTTTTCGATTAAATCTTGTCAAATTTGTAATCAGGAAGGACTTAAGTAAGATTCAACGTAGTATGTGACACGGGCTCTTAGGAGTTAGTACGAGACGTGCTGTAGCGCGGTAAGGAATTTTTTTTGTAAAACTATTAAAAACGTTTCCAATGCGCTTATCTACGAAAAGAAGACATACTTTAAATTGTGTTCCTATGACTTTAGGAATGCCGTACGCTAATTATAAACATGATTTCCAAGCTCCTCAGAAGTGCTAAAAATGACTCACGTTGCTGTAGTTGACAAAATATCAACCGTAATCGGAAAACTAAGTCATAGAATACTGCATTGGACTTTATCTCATACTTTCCACAAATAAAATAACAGGGTCATCGCTTTAAGTCCTGTTGAAAAACACATTCTACGAAAACACTGCCCGGTAATTTAATCCTTCGCGCCTAGAGGCGATGAGGTGTTTGACGGACGTGTTATATTCGACTTGTAGCCTTCCCTGTATCCGTGCCTCGAACGTAAAATATAATACAAGCATCCTCTAACTCTTAATCGTGTCCTTGCTGTTAGAAGACCTTTCAGGAAATGAAACTAATGACATTGAAACGTGATACCACCTCAGCAGAACAAATCAGAGTTGGATGTTCCAAGTCCCGTTTTCTTGCAGAAGTTAGAAGAAGTGTTCAAATGCGTATTCGGTAAAGTAAGACAAAGTAGTAGTGAATCGATAAGTGGTCAGAATTACAATAGTTTGGAAGTAATATGATAGTAAAAATTTTTGTTTCGTGTATTAAATCCTTTGTCTACGAAGCAAGCGACAGTATGCTGAATAGCATTTCAGTTAGGAAAGTAGTATCGTTTCGTTTATGTAAACTACAATGAAGACCACCGCGTCCAATCGATAAACGGCATAAAAATATTTGTGAAAATATTTTCTTACTTGAATCAAAATTCGCAGAAAATTCGTAATATGTAATTTTCCTCAATTTTGCTGTGCAATTTTTTAACGCAAGAAAATTATTTGAGTATTTCAAATGTTGATATAATTTTCTCTAGCCTTGGAAGATTGCCTTCTAAACTATTGTTTCTTTGTTCTTTTTACTCTTAATGCCATGGATATGACGACACCTATTTCTTCATATTATTATTTTTAATGTAAACATAAATAAATTCCACCACTACAGTTTCTTAGGTCTTCTATTAACTCCGATTACATAGACGTAACGATTAGGATTTTCTTACGTAATAATAGTAGAGTAAACGAAAACTTAAATCCAATACGTTTATGCCCAAGCATGTTAATACACGTCCATGTTTATAGTTTATGTATATATATATATATTTATTTATTTATTTATACACAAATTTAATTATTTATTTATAAAATAAGTTTTTCTTGCAAAAACATTTAAAACTAATTAACTAGCAAAAAGTCGAATTTCAATAGTTTCAAAGCCCTTTTTATGTGTCCAAAATGTAAGGATGGGTAGAACTGGTTTGGTTACTTGAATTAAGCCTATTTGTTCTTCTTGTGCTTTTTATATTTTGATTTTTGCTGTAATATGGGAAACCAAAACATTAGTTATTATCAAAGAGGCTCTAAGATAACCCACACTTAACACTAGGACTTCCAGCAATGGAAATTCTGTGAAATATTAAAATCTGACGAGTTCATGATAAATTGTCGAGGTCTATTTACAAAAATTCCATCTAAAAGTTATTAACTTATATGACGCTAATAAAACGTTACATTATAGTAAAATTTCACAATAAAACATTTCAGAGGACTATATTTTACTTTAATATTTGTAAAACTAGCATTTCCGAGCGTGATGCGATACCTCTGATGCCAGTGACCACAGTAAAGTAGTAAGTTGGTGTGCAGCTTGAAAAATCGAGAATAATTTATGAGACCGAATATTTCCCAGAAATGTTTTCTTCTCCAGTTTAGTCCAGGAATCACGTATTGTGCTTGTTATACAGCCGTTTCTGGATACCGTGTATACAGGGCCATTTTATGAGAATATGTAAGTCCCAGGTCTGCAGAAATTGGAGCACCCCTCCCCCCACACCTGTTTTTTCTTACTATTTGATGCAGTGATAATTTTTAAGGTATGGCTAGAGATGATAGTTTACCGCGGGAAAACTTGACTGTTTGCTGTGTTTGAATGCACGTTCAGTTCACCAGAAGATTACTGGCTTTCGCTTCTATGTGGAGCTGTTGCCTTATTTGACTGAGCCAATAAGAATCTCGCTATTGTAATATGTTATGCCTGTTATTGGTCTAAAGACTGCTATGTTGTGTCAGACGTACATCGCCCAATTATATAAGTAGCAACTAACTACCGTGTTTTCGGGGGTATATTCGCACAAAAAACATTTTCGCGATATAACATCATCCCTAGCCATAGCATATTTATCTCTGTATTGACATGTGGTCACTAATAAAAACATTGCAAATACAAGTACCACAGTAAAATTCATTCAGTTCAAACAGAAATATTACAAGTATATATGCGAGTAAAACAAAAATAATAAGTTACTAAATCGCAGTTCTTAAAAATTGAATGATTACTTCATATTGTTGCATTACATTAATTCCAATTATTAATATTTTAAAAAATTCAATGCTGATGCCGCCTAGAATATGAGGCCAGGGGCAAATGCCACTCTTGCTCCCACCCCCCTAGACACGGCCCTGTGCGTATAGGTACATCAACAAAAGTACTGAAGTTTTCAAATGATATTCACCAGCTGTCAGAAATGTTTACTCGACCGTGGAACAGACTGTAGTAAGGGTAGGTTAGATGATATGAAACTTGTATGTTCAGTGGACTAGAGAGTGCTAAGTGTACTCACGTTCCCAGGGGCAGCCGTACAGTTCCACCCTCATGCAGACGGTACGCGGGTGTTCGCTGTAAGGAATAAAGCGCACCTTGCTGGCCACGAAGGGTAGCTCGAGCTCTTGTTTCACCACCAGGTAGGTGTTGCTGTTGCCCGCCAGCACCTGCGAAAACACACAAACACCCTACATATTAATATGAGCTCGGCGCAGGGTTGCAACACTAGATGTGGGACACCGAAAAATCTAACTTACCAAACAATACATTTCATTCATTGGGTAATGCACATATAATCTCCTCAAAATTTAATCAAAGAGTACCATTAACACAGTTCAAAGGAGGTGCAGCATAAAAATGAATTTCCTATATAATGATTTCTTGAACTCCATTGTCTGCTTTCGAATGTTGAAAGGGTGAAACGTTGCTGGGTTTTAATTTTCTGAAAGTAATTCCTTATCGAATTTAGAAAATTTGATTGTTGTTTGTTTAATTAGTATGTATGAACATTTATTCTGGACTCATACTAGGTTGTCACATAATGTTGATATTAATTTTTTTTTTACAGTTGATGTACAGTGCACACTTTATTTTGATGAACTCATTTCAAGTTGTGTAACAAGTATTTCATTTGTTTAATTTTTTTTAATCCAGCACCCGGGAACATAATATTTTCGCATCTACAAAAAGAACTTGTCAAAATGTTTATGGTTATTTAGGAACTGCATGCTGGAAATGTCTAAATGAGTGTCTTGTAAGTATCGTAAAGTAACTTCATATGATTTTGCCACAAAATTTAAAAATTTTGTTATGAAATATCGTTTCGCCCTCGGCAACTACAGATAAGTAATCATTACATTAAGTATTTTAAATCATCAACAAAGCTTTCATTTGATTATCTACCTCATTCATTATATGTCATAAGACGCGTGTTCTGTAGCGAGTATTCTAAAAGTATGTGTGAACTTCTAAAACCCTAAAAAAAATTTCTCATGCATGCAGTTCCAGCTACCAATTTGGTTGTAACTTCAAACAAGTAAACAATGTGGCTATTTTACCAGGCACCATGTGATGAATTTTCTGTTTTTCAAGCACCAATGCCCTTAAACCAAAACAGACATGACTTATAAATGCTATTAAATGAAATAATAGGAATGTTCAAAGTGTTAATAACCAGGTACTCCAATCTTCGAATGTATATATATCTGCTCAAAGAAGTTCTGCATAAAGTTGTTTTGTGTGCTAGCGTGTACTACTAATTATTGGGAAAATTAGTTGAATAGACACAGAACACATACCGTACTGCAGCAACACACATACTGTACTAACAATAAAAATTCAAACTAAGTGCAGTTAGTTGAAATGTGCTTTAACATACCTGCACAATTTGCGGGTTATGCAAAAATATCTAAGAATTATTTATATTATTGGAACGGTTTTTACTGAAAATAGTAATATTTTCTAAACAAATTACGTATTTAAAATCATTGAAATAGAGTTTAACTTTTGGTCAGGTATGACATGTAAAATTTAATTTTATAAATTATTAACGATTTCCGTGTTGATCATGTACCATAGTTAAAATTAAAGTCTTTATAACGAGTGATTTTGTTCCTTATTAGCTATCTTTTTAGGGTGATGATTAGTCTTAAAATTTAGTTAACATATTATTAGCAGTGACCGTTAATATTTCTATTTGTTACACGTGTTACTTATTGTCAAAACAGTACAATGATATTCCAGGACAAGACGTGTTTAAATCTGTAGTTTAAAGTTATATTCATAAGTTATACTGTTGAAATCTTAACTTAAGAAGTTATGAATGTCTAACAGCAGTGTTAGAAAACTTCAAATCTTAAGCACGAGTATGACGGTACTGATATTTAACCCCTCTCCTTGCGCAAAATGAGGTAGCGTTTTTAGACTTACACAAAAGTTTTCTCTAATAATTGGAGTATAATAATGACATTAATACTATGTTTAGACCTTAAGGGGTATGGAAAGGTAGGGTGTCGAGCGGACGACACTGGAACGCTCAGTCTTGAATAAAATACAAACTACTCACCAAAATTCGATGAGATTTCTTTGCAGAGCAGATATTTTTATTAACGGACGTTTTATTATGTAGCACTATGCGGTGGTATGCTTTACTTTCGAGTAAAAAATTGAAATCTGTTATAATAAAAGTGAGGGTAAGAAACCACAAAAACTAAAAAAAAAAAAAATTGGAAAACTGTCATTTTTATTATTTTAATATGGTAATATATAGGCCTCCATAGTAACCAAATAAAAATAATACACGCTTTTTCATTTTAAAATAATTTTAACATCCGTAGGCCTCTCGCGCACGATAAAGAAAACTGCATAACAGTTACGCAGCTTTTACAACACAGCGGCGCGACGCGCCTGATGCTTGTCGCCAGCGACGAATTCCTACTACGTCTTCATAATAGAGCGATGAAATGTCGCCGGCCGCTGGCGACAGAACTTGTGCTGCCTTCTTTTACTTCAAGAAATAACTTGGTAACTGTAAAAGACTTTCGGAGAAACATGAACGAAAATAAGCAAATTATAGTCTGTTTATGGTTGCATTAATTAAAATAAGTATGTATCCAATAGAACGCAGAGGTTAAATTTTTTACCGAATAATTAAGTAATACTAATGTATTAGTATATTTTCAACGAACTTACATTACGTAAATTTACACCAACACCGATGTTTTAATATAACTGTATCAGCATAAAATGTATTTTTAACTTTGTTCTAACAAGAAAAATAGTTTCATGAACGTTAACATGTAAACAACTTTTGTTCTTTGTAACGGTTGCCAGCGATGAGCGTCAAATCCAAAGTCTGTCACTCGTGCAATGTTCTCGACGCTCGTCGCTAGAGTCAAGGCTCTGATTGGCTGACGTTCGTCATTACGAAACACATCGCTCTATTGTAAAACTGCTTTAAAGTACGGTAAGTATCTAGATATAGCACACTTGGTTGAGTTTTTCGTGTGTTCTTCTAGAGCGACGAAAAACACATATCTGACTAACGAAAAGATCCCAGTTTATGCCTTTTTTGTAAAACGTTCTATTTTTGAATGCATTACTCCCTTGAAACAATTTTTTTAAGTTGCTTAAAAACAATCTGATTTATTTCTCTTAGTACGTCACGTACAATGTTATATCATGCCTGTTACGTGCAGTTGAGTGTGATAAGTTATCAATTTAATGTATGCGAGAAGTTATCATAATCCTAGGCTAAACCGCTCGTCGAACATATTATCTGGATCAAGAGGGAGTTTTTGAGTTTACCAATAAAACCACACAACAATTTGTATGTTTGCCACAACATTTCGCTTACATGAGTACACAAATGTAAATTCCACCGTTTCTGAAATAAACATCGTACATTTAAATGTTATGAATTGCAGATATAGAAGCGTTGTTCCATTGCAAAGGCAGACCAATATAACAGTGGCCAGCTGTTAGGGTCTCTGTCTGCGAGCCTGTAAACAGAACATGACTGTGGCAGACCTCTCTTGGATTCAGAATAGATTATACCGTTTAAAGAGGAACACGTTCAGAATTTTCTACTAAACTTGTTTCGAATTGTATACTTTACTTCATGGTGATGAAACATTTGACGAGAAATGGACATTATCTTATTCTGAGGCAACTATTCTTGTTCAACATGGACAGTGAGAGTTCGCGTTAATCTTAAATACTGGAATTTAATCCGATGAAATAGTCGCGAGAATCATAAAGTACACGGAAAAAATATTTTGTTAGTATTCACCCTGTAAAATTTATTTTGTAGTCACCACAAAAACTTTTAGTTGTGACCACTGAAATATTAAGCCACCACAAAATTATTTAGTGGTCACTACAAATTAAGTTTGCAGGTCAGACTTCCTACAAGATTTATCTTTCAGTGTATTTCGTTCAAAGAGCCGTGTAATTTTCGAGTGTAAAATATTGGAATCTAAATTATATTTATATGAAACGTCTTATTTACAAAGGAGTATGAATGTGTGTGTTAAAAACACTAAATTTCAAATGGATGTTTTACACATACGGTAACAAGCTTTAAAGAAGCTACTGTTTTTTTATAATGTGACATAATGTAAGTTAGTGTCTCTATAAATACCCCATATTTGTAGCATTCTAACAAGACACTACATTATGAGATATTGGGGTGAGCATTTTCTTGTTTGAAGCTTTCATGTTCATTCCTACGTAGGGAAACGACAGAAAATGTTACATTTCGATGCAGCACGCCAGAAGTTTCTTCATTTACACAACTGTTACTTTAAGTGTTTTAAACTTTACACTAGTTCGATAAAAGTACGACATTAAGAATACACAAATCACTATGCGGGTGTACAAGTTAATTTTCTGTCAGCTGCAATAAAAAAATGGTTTGCTTATATTTCCGAAACTGCAAGTCAAATGACCATTAACTGTAGCGAATTTTTTACCGCATCCCCAAAATTACACATACGATTTTTCTGGTACCAGCGTTAGGAAAGTATTTCCTTTCGTAAATTGGTGGGAAGGACAACACAACCCAAATGCGGAAAATCAGAAAACATAGGTTGCCTTAATAACTCTGGAACACTAATTCACTCCATTCGGATATGGGAATTACGCCAGATTTAATCGGGTACCTTGCGCCTGATTATCAGCTGTTTCAGCGCTATTAATTACAACCACACCCTGACTGTGTCGGAATCGTTAATAACGGGTTGTCCCATTGGCTTTAAAACATAAAATTAATTGAATACAACAAAGTCTGCTAGAACAGGAACCAATCCGGTTTTTGTTCGTTTCCCATAATTTCGTTCCAGGACGTCACGCAAGGTAAGTTTGAATTCAACGTTCTGAAAGAATTGTACATTAAAATCGTATTTTCTCTGAACGATTAATACTATCAAAGTATTCATTATGTTTTCTTTTAAATGTAGTTCTTTTACTTGAGTATGCGAGCAAGAGTAGGAACCAACATGTAGTTATATGATACCAAATTATGAAAATATGTTTAGTCGATTTCTCTAAATAATTTTTGCAAATATTACCAAATGAATTCGCAAATGTAATAATAAAAAATTTAACTTGTTTATTTTCTACTAATCGCTATGAATTAATTGTTCTAGTAAACAAATTATATCGAGTAGTGTTTAACTTGTTCTTCATTTTAGGAAAGTGAAAGATTTCGCTCTTTTCACCTTTTCCTGGATACATTTTACAGGTATAAGATATGGGTTGTTACACATCCTACCATTCACATAATGCTTCCCGTACGCCACATAAGTTTCTACTTTTTCCCAACTGCAAGCCAACCGATAGCGGTTATAGCAAATGGTAAGGAGATAGTCAGTCACCCTTTCGAATCGTTGTGGGCGGAAGTAGTTACGATCTCCCCAGCCAGGATCCACTGGGAAGTTTGTGTAGGCCACAGTAAACAACTTTAAAGTTTAAGCGTGTTCAAGTGGGCAAATTCTTAAGTTTATATTTGTATTCAATAGTGTTCGTTTTGCAAAAGTTACCTGGAGGTGCACTGCCATCTTACGAAAAAAAATCTCTGACTGTTTCTTTATAATTTCGAAGACAAAATTAGAATGATGTTACTTCTCTAACCTTCCGTAAACCAATTAAATAATGAAACTACATGTCACAGTTTGAATATTTACGTTACATTCATTTAATATAATAAAAACAACAACATTGTTTTTATTTTAATTTTAGTTACAATTTTAAAAATGCTGAAGTTTTTAATAATCCGCTACCCTTAGCAATTTTTTTAAAAAATGCAAACCTATTTTGTAGTGGGTTTTATATGCTTTAAGTCGTAGTCCATGGCATGTAGTTTTACTTTGAATTATTTCGTTCCATTATGTTCATTTGTTTTCGGGGATGTTTGAAGTAAAAAGAAGCAAATAGTGACTACGAAATGGCACTATGGGCCACCTGGCTGAGCTACTTGTTTTGTGCGAGAGGAAACTGTTCTCCCAAATAACGCCTACAAAACTAACACAGTTTCAAGCAAATATAAAATTATGAATTTCCTCCGCTTAACGTTCTTAAAATGTCCGCTTGACCTGGTCGCCGAGCGGCGTGAAGAGATCCGACCGTTACAAGAATACTCGAAATCTTCTCATCGCACATAAGTGACTTCCGCTTAGGAATAGCATATAAAGAACGTTGCATGTGTGTATACCCATTTCAAGGTCACCACTACTCGTCAAAGCATATTTTATAGCGGCCAAAAATTGTGAAAAAGAAGGTTTCTTTCGGTCCATTATAGGCATAAATATGTTGGCAATGGTTCCTTTAAAATGTGTAGGCGTGTACAATACAGGTTTGAATTTGATATTAAGTCATAAAGTGATGGAGTCATCGCTGAATATTTCTTAGTGGAGAGTTGTCGGCGAGCAGACTGCCTAGACGCTAGAATGAAGCATTATGCCCGTGCGGCGTCGTCCTTATCGCTTCCGCACTTCTTAGTCTGGAACGCGCAAAAACCGTCCACCCATACAGTCACCTTAACCAATTTCTACGAAACAGCTTCGTATAGTGTTATCTTGCTAGGAACATTAGACCAACTACCTTTGTCGACAATCACAATCCCTTCCCGGCAACTCCCCCTTCCCCAAATCTCTCTACAACAACTTTTTTAAGCTATGACAGTTATTTTTGGCTCATTAAAAATTTTATATATGTAAGATCACTGAACACTGAACAGAGTTCCTGCAAGTCCTTTGCAATTCTACATCTTCAGCTCAGTTCATTTCTAGCTTGAAGTTTTTAATACCTCACTTTTACGTTACGTCGCTAACATTGTAGGCAACAGGAAAGTAGTTCATATATAGGCGATTTTTCTGTTATTAAGTCAAACTTTGAGGGGTGATAGCAACAAACAAAATACACCAAACAAGATAGACATGTTGATGCGGAAACGCTTCAGTTAAAAGTTAGTAACGAAAAATTTGACGAAGCAAATTTTAATCATTCTGTACCTACCGAATTCGCCTGATCCCATCGTGTGGCGTCACGCCAAATCTTATGTGCATCGAAAGAAACGTGCTTTCTACCTGTGAGGTCGTCAGAACTTTGCCAGTGAGTTTTCTTCCTTTACAAATAGTGAAATAATTAGGAAGTATTGTTAAGTGCAGTTATTCAACATATTATAAAGTGAAAGTAAAAAACGTCGAGAGATGTCTGTCCGGATAACTGCGCAAAATAACTAATAACAAATTAAAATGTAAGCCTACTGTGGTAAAAAAATTATTAAGATTTATTTCATAAAACTCAAACAATCAAAACCGTTCACTACGACACAGAAAATCGTGTGGAATAGTTAACGGAATGTTTCACACTTCATCATTCTGTACGCGTTTAAAGCTACAATGGTCCAATTGAAGGACATTTTCTGCACTGTTTCTTCGTCAGTACATTCCTGTATGTTTCAAACCATTAGAAACTAATTATTCTTTGCTTCAAGATTTTGTTGCAAAATATTTGTTTCTTATAGTTATAATATATACTGAAATTATTAAACAGACCTACAGAAAAAATTATAGTTATATATAGTTATACTTATAAACATATATTCAGGAATACACACACATAGTAGATGACTTTTTTAATTGGATATGACTACAAGTTGTTCTTCATTTACAAATATGTGTGTGGCCAATATATTACAGAATATAACTTGCTTAGATAAATGAGACAGTAAATAGGCAATGGTAAGAGATTCAGCAAGATATTTCATTAACATTTTAATACAATTAGTGAAAAACTTCCCGTATTTGTAAACCTGAGCAAGGGTTACCGAATTATGACAAAAGTGATTAAATGAAACAATTTACGGGTGATGTCAGAAGATTGATAACTTATGCACTGTTAATTTGCTGTATATTATTTATTTTTGTAAATGAATTGATTTTTTAACATTTAAATAGGTAAGTTCAATAAACCGAAAATTATAGATTTCGACATGTCGTTGTGCCACAATCATTGGACAAAAAAAGTTATTCAAATTTCACTTAAGTGAAAGAAACGTTTGAAAAGCAAATATTATTTGATACAAACAAGTAATAATTATATTTTTGTGTTGAATAGGTTTAATGTTATATCGAAAGCAACATTAGCATTAGGTATAAATGCTTTTAAGCCCAGACATTGGGCCTCCGCAGTGATTATTCATAATCGGTATTTCATTCGACGCCGCACAGTCAACCGCCGTGTCGACAATTCGTTTCCGACGCATTTCCTCTATGCACATTTCATGCAACCTAAATGAATTCAATCTGCACCCCATTCCACGTGCCCATAATTCGAGCTCGTACAGTTTCCTGTTTCCAGTGACGTCATCACTTATTTAGACCAGATTAATTGCTGACTGCAGCAAAACCAGGCCCTCCCTTCCCATCCTGTAAAACCACCCCCTTATATTTGATTCTCGATGGCAATGCTTCGGCGCTAAATTATTCAAGCCTTCACTTTCGTTAAGCTTAATGGAAGTTCATAAATTCAGAGGGGTAAACGAGAACCAGGACCGTCAAACCTCATTGCAAAGTTTATTTTCAGAGTAGAAACAATATTCATCTATACAAATTATAAATATAACATATTTCACGTAAATATGGCATTGCGGATGATCACATCACATGGTATTAAGAGTGCATGTTTGAACTATTCTATAGTACTGTATGAATTGGAAAAAATTAATGTTTTGTAGCAAAACATTTCATCCTAATACATATTTATTTTTAAAAAATTATTTTCACTGAATGGTGAATAAGAATATTTTATTTCCTTAGTTAAGCGTAGATTAGCCAACATTATACAACTGTAAATATTATTTTTAGTAATATAACAGCAGCTAAAAGTAAAATGTTGGCCACTAATAGAGCACGTGAAGTAACTACTGGATGAGTGATATCTACTCAATCGTCGCAATTCCTTGATCTTCTAACTAGACGTTTTATTCCTATAATCAAACCAACTTGCTCTATTCTTCAATTACATGCCCTTTAAACTCACATTCCGCATGTGTGATTTGTACGTGATTGCTCTCCTTACTTGTACATATATTATGTCATTGTCCTTCAAGACTTCTCCGTTGTCAGTGTTGCAATTCTTGTTTATGATATGTGTACTCAAAAATTTATTTAGTTAGATATGCGTTAGAATATGAGTCGACATTTATTCGCATAATTAATTTTGTTCTGTATCAACTCGTTCACTTTCCTTACCCACAGTATTATTCCACTTGTATACTTTGTGTAAGAATTTTCTAACGGTTCATGTGTATATTGGTGAATCCTGCAGGTTGGTCTAATAAAGTGATTTTCCTGCACCTTACCAATCATTTATTTAATGCGTACATGATTTATAATTTGAAAATAGAGTTTTAATATCTCACTTAGGTGTACAATCATATTCTTTTCCTGTTAAAATCGTTTCCAGTATTCTAGATGAAAATAATGTTTTAGATCCTCTCCTGTTATGCTTCTACGTTGATATTATTTTTCACTATTTCAACAAGGAGGCTTTTATGTAATTTTGCGAGTTGACATAATGAGCCCTCTCACATACTAGTAGATATTTATAACATTACGTAATTTTTTTTATATACAATTTTTCATACACATATTCATGTGTGCAATGACATCACAATATAAATATTAACAATAAAATATAATTTAAACCCCCGATATGCTTAAGTGTGTCGCTTGGGTGCTATTTTACATACTATACATGAAAGATAACTTAGGCCTGAAAATTTACCGACGATTACTAAAAATGCAATTTATTGCTGACAAATATCAGAATGTTACTCAATGTGCACATTTTTTTGTTATATAAATCATGACCCGTTTATGATTTTGCCAGTTTAGAGCTATTATTCGCAAACAAAGCCTATCAACGTGTATCATAAAACGGGGTGATTAGAAACACTAGGGTAATTACAAACAAAATTAGAAATAAATTCTTAGCTTACACATTTTTGCTTTAAAATAATAAAATTACAACAAAATTACTGTTTGTAAACTATTTTAATTTGCCTACCTAACAATTGAAATTACAAAACAGAATTTATACCAAAAATTTCGTTTAAAATTGTGTTTCTTATCGTCCCAGTGTTCCTAATCACCCTGTTTTATGGTACGCAATGAGATAAACTATTGGTCACTTGCCTCATATTTTCTAAGCGCAATTCGCTTTACCTGTGTGTTGTTTCCGCCACGGCTACATGCCTTAACATGGCGACAGTAAATGCAATTCGACAGTAAAAATTAAAGCATGATCCGTGCGCATGTAGTGAATTCATTATAACATTGTTGTAGCCTAATTGTATTACGAAACTTGTGAAAATATGACAATGACGTTAACAAAATATACAAAAGTCTAGTCTCCTTACTTAGTATTATTTGTGTACCAAGTTTTACGAAATCCGAAAAAAATTTCCTAATGGTATATTAAGCAAAATGTATAAAAATGGTTACAATTTTGAAAATATGATCACAGCATGATTAACAAAATACATAAAATTCAAGTCACATTAATAGTAACTGTGAATGTACCGAGTTTAATTCAATTCGAAAAGCCCTTTATAGATCTAGTATAATCGATAAATGTAAAAATCTCCGCTATTTGGAAAATATGAACATGACATTAATGAAATATGCACAAGTCAAGTCAGGTTGCTATATAACTACATCTGTATCAAGTTTGGTACAATTCTGTCCAAGGGGTCAAAAGTATTTAGCTAATTCGGACTGACACACAGTCAGACACTCGTACGGAAACACATAGATACATAAACACACACAAACACACACATGAAGGTGATTTTATAAGCCTACCTTTTCTTTCAGAAAGTAGGCTACAAATTCTCTACCAGGTCTGCTGCAAATTACCACCTGGACCCTGTTTCTCAAAGAGACAAGTAGGATAAGTGACAAGCGAAAAGTACACTGTAAATTTCTTACTAAAATGTTTAGGAAGTTATTATCCCAGACGCAGTATTTGGGACAGTTACCATACTTCCATTTTGTAAATATGCAAACTTTTACAAATGTAACAATACAAGTCTGGTAACTTAAGTATGCATTTGACTGTTTTATAAAAGGTTTAGGAGTGTTACCATGGATGTCTAGGAAACTATTCTACCAAACCTACTTTCTTAGCGCTCCTATACGCACGTCTGGTAAATTTACAAACTAAATTTTAGAGTATAGTTTAAGTGACAAGTAGGGATATTTCTGTTTCTCAAACATTTTTAGCTATACTTGTCAGCTATAAGGAAATTAGTGACAATTTGACAAGTACAGAATGGGTGATAGGAAAATGGTGGTTCTTCAAAGAATCTAGGAAGATAAGAGAATACTGTTTGGTAAATTTACACCAGAAATTACAAAAGAATTGATTGCGATAAAGTGGCAGGAATTGGGAAATGCAGAGCGATCATTAGGATCAGCAGATGGAATGACGTGGCGTTATGTACGTGATACTATTATGAGGCCAAACTGGCGCAAAAGAGCTTTAGTGAGTAGAACTTTTGTATACTTGCTTATGGTGTATTGTAGACAAAAATATTATTTATTAACTAACCTATAAATATTTTGGAAAACAAACAATCCGAGAGCTAATTTCAGTATGCAAATAAATTCACATAAAGTATTACAAAACTGTATTTATCACATGTCTACATTGTACGATTTCCATTTTCGGATATAATAATATCAAATAATAATTTTCACAAGGGAAGAAGGACAAAACCGGAACTGGAGGTGGCAATGAAGCGAAACTTACAAAACTTGACATCCTAGTCCTAGAGATTGTTGGGACAGAAAGCCCAGTTGTAGAAGGAATTGGATAATGTAGCTCGCTAGAAGCTAGATGTATTGAACAAACAAACTTAAATATTAAACAACGAACCGAAATTGAGGAGCTGTCACTCCTGAGGTTGGTAATTCAATGAGAGAAGTTAAATGTGGTAAGAGCTTAATTGAGAGTGTTTTTCTGTACTGTAATTTTATCGCAAGATGGTTAAGACCTATTAGAATAAACACTTCTTTTTGACATAAGAACGTTCTCAATTAATAATACAGAGGAGGTAGTAAGCTAATTTTGAGGTGTAATTATTTTGCATGAGTTGTTAATTGAGGTTATGAAATGTATGATACGTTACTCTGTATACGCAGTTTGCGTGCACATGCGGGTATAGGTACTAGGTTAGCTCAGTTTGCAAATGCTGTTGTTAATTGAGGTTATGTATGATATGTTATGGTTAGGCCTAACGAGGCAAGATAATCGTCGTCATCTGGCAAGGTGATTTTGTGATGGTTATCTTCACTTCTTGCAAAATTATATAATGCTACACAGGATTGTATTATTTTGCATGCGTAAGCGAGTTGCACTTTTAAGGTGGTTAGGTAAGGAATTTTTTCCTTTAATACTCCGGAATCATACTCAATTACTCTTCAGTCTTTTTTGTGCTTTTAAAAATTTTATCTCCGCTATGTCGTTATGGTTTGTACACACTGGTGGAATTAGACACCTTTTCTTTGGGTAATCAATATCACCAAGTATAATTCCCCCTTCAGTAGACCACCAACCTCTATCTATTCTTCTGCACAAGTAACTGTGCACAGAACCCTGGCGTCGTGCACACTTCCAGACCAGTTCCCATAAACATAATAAAATTGATAATCTGGTCCACATACCATCATACAGTTGATGTAATGATTGCCATGTCTGTCAGCATAACCTTGTTCGTTTTCATTCGGAGTATTAATGGCTATTACAATACCATCAGTACATACAATGACCTGAGGCATATGTCCCATGTTGTAGAACTGATTGACTACCTGAAGCGCGTTGTCGGGTCATTGAACTCACCTGGAAAGTATAACTTTATTTATTGCACTTACAAATTCTTTAAAAGCTCTGAATACACTTGCCTTACTTACACCATGCACGTCTGATACATCATGATTCTGTGAACCAGTCCCTAAGGCCACTAGAATCAATAGCTTTTCAGACAAAGAATGCTCTCTTGCTGTAGCACGCCCAAGTTAGGCCCAGTTAAGTTTAACACTTCTTCCAATTTGTTATGCGAAATCTTTCATTAAATTGGAAGTGATTTTCATATCCATATATAACCCTGTTTTCGTACACCTTTCGTATTCTATGTACCCTTCTCCTAATATAATCCTACTTTCCTCTTCTGAATCCCTTGATGACCACATTTCATCCGAACAACACCTTAAAAATATAAATCATATTATATATTTGCAAACTTGTGCTCTTTAAACATGTCGCAAAATGTTAACTTTGACAAGCCAATCTGACAAGTTAGTTTCGTTTGTGAAACAACACTTATCAACATGTCAACATCTACTTGTTAGAAGTTTGTCACTTATCCCTTGTCACTCATTCCTTGTCATAACATTTGAGAAACAGAAAAGCTTGATTTGTCGCTGTTTATACTTGTCACTTATCCAACTTGTCGCTTTGAGAAATAGGGTTTAGAATGGAAAATAACACACTAACATATACATTGAAATCTTATTTATGTTTATATATAAACACAAAAATTATTTAAATTTAAATATAAAACATCGATAGGTAATCTGGCAACAAGTAGGTTATGCGACGTGGTTAAGTAATTTCGGAATAGGTGGTTATCTTGGCAATAGGCTTATGCTTAAAAACTCCACTATACAAATACTAAAAACAGTTCAATAGATTCAAATACGTTAAGTTATTACAATCACGTTAAAAATACATCTAAAAGTTTGTATTTCTTCTACACGATCTCAAATCGAGTTACGAACTAGGTCAGATTATTTATTAATTTAGTAATTTACTAATGCCATAGCGTACATTAAAAAATATGCTCGTAAAACTAACGAAACTACTTGTTGATGCGCTTCAAGATGCATATAAGAGGTTACTTAATATGCTTTCATGCCTGATGTTTACACCATTAAATTACGAACTGAAGTTATAAACACAGTTGTTTTACACATACTACAAACTAGTTCACAATTTGAAGTGGCTTAATCCACGATTACTATTAAGACAGCGAGGGTTGGCTCTGCCGCGAATAGCCTGAGCTATATGCCGGTCAAAAGACGGACTGCTAGCGTCGAAGAGAAAATAATTTTAAATTTAAATTTAAGGTGTCTGATTATCATACATTTGCAGAACGAATGTAATTGAAATATATACATTACTAAAATATATACATAACTAAAATATATAGAAAACTGAAATATATACATATGAAACAAATAAAAATTTAATAAGAAAAAACTACTAAAATTCAAAATAACAATTGTAAATTATTAAATATAATGTCGGTGATTTCTCTAACATATTTTTGCTTCGTGACGAGAAAATCAATTTGGTTTTTTGCAAGAACAGAAAGAGAACTAGTTAAGACACTTTAATTGAAGCAAACACTGGCACTTTTCAAGCAACAGGAAGTAACTACCGTTATTCTGCACTTCGGTAACCGTGGGCTTGTATCGGATAAAGAAAAGTAACACCTCGAAAAGATATGCTTATGGAGCTATGGAAACAATAAATTGGTCGGTGCTAAACACTACCACTTGAAAACTTCGAGTTTTCGACACAATTGTTCAACTCTTAAGTAAATTGCCGAATACCCGGAATTGAATTTGGCTTGTGTAAAATATTTCGTGTTTGAGAGATATGCAACGCTGTGTCATCGTCAGCCTTGGAATTACTAAAAAATACTCCGTATGTTAAGGTAATTTCATTACATATTGTAATTTGTGTTACATCACGAATTTAAGTTGGATTTGTCCACTGACTCATAAAAGGACCCCTAATTTCCTTTCGTTGTACGAGCGCCCTACAGAAACCAGATAACAAGAGAGTTCTTTTGTCCTTGAAAATATGCCAGAGAAGACGATGAAAAGACGTTGAATATTAAAGCAAATCTTTCACCGAAAAGCACTTTTTTCAGAGATCATTTTTCCTTACGCTCCCAACAAAAGGACAACGATGCTGAAAATTATTTTTCCCTGGCAAACACGCATAGAGCTCGTTACCCGGGAGAAAGGGGCGGGCAAACTCATTTCGCGTCGTCGCTCGGCGGCGAAGAAAGAATGGCGGCGGCGATCCGAAGGGAAGAAAGACGGGCGAAGATAAATATGAGGGAGAGGAAGGAAGACGTGAAGAGGAGGAGAGGGTGTTGATAAGGACACCTGCAGTCTTTCCCATGGACCCCCCAAGGGTTTGGCTCGCAGGCACCGCAAATACAAGGATCAGTTCCTCTAGACTTCGGTCGCTGGCGGAGTTACCAAGTGAAGGGTGGACCAGCAACTGAGGACACTTTCTCGTCGCAGATATCATGTTTCCTTATACTACAGCCACAACAATATTGCAAATGCGCCGTTGGAAAGGAAACTGTACAACGAATATCAATTGTAGAATCAATTTTTTAGCTATCTGCCTCACAGTAAATTTTGTCTTGAAAGTGCGTGGTAGATAAACAAACACTGAAAACATAAATTTATTTCTACGCTTTTTTCGAAGCCAATATGGATAAAATACTCAATGACAATCCTAGATAATGGTACTTGCCAACTTTATAAGTAAATATTTATCCAGGATTACTAATTCGTTACGCGCACGGTCTAAGAGGAAGAGGTCTTGACACTGCCTATGTTCTCCAGCAAGAGAAAGTGACCCCTTCATGTCGCCGATCGCTAGTAGTAATTTGGTGGAAGATTTGTCTTGTTTACATCTCGCGTTTTAACATTTTTGCAATGATTTTAATTTTAATAAGATATGCTGATATAGTATATACATGTTCCATGTCCATAAATGCATTGGCATGTGTGGAACTGTTTATAAAAGTAGTCTGAAGAAATATATTGTGTATTATTGTTTTAGTGAACATATTCGAACAAAAACTATATTTCGTGCCCTACAAAATTTTAGAATCGTTGCAATGTTCATCTACATGTAAAAGACTGAAAAATTAAAATTTATTGTTGTAAAAAATGTTTTCCGATACAAAATTACGTTCCCATTTTTTTCTTCGATATAATACTCACAATTTCGGTAACAACTTCAAATTTTAAGGTAAGTCAAATACAAAAACAAGACAAATCTTCCACCAAATTACTACTAGCGCTCGGCGACAAGAAGGGAGTCACATTTTATTCCTCAGTGTCAAGACCTCTACATTCATAGACCGTGGTTACGCGTGATCTCTTGCGCCGCAATTAAATGCACGAGGTTCCGGCGTCAGAGATTGTGCTTCAGAAGTTCGTAACACTAGAAACAATTTTGTTTAAAACGTTGGTTAAGACTATCATCTAGGATTGCTTTTGTTTAATTCTCGCAAATTGGCTTCAAGAAACCTACAGTAATAGATTAATGCTTTTAGCGTTGAATTATGTACCACGCTCTCTTAAGTTTATTAATTTTATTTTAACATTTTTGAGAGAAAATCGTTATAACGACACCCTTTAAGTATTTTAAGTATTTCCTTCTTAAGTAACGCAAAGCAATTTAGTATGGTGATTTTGGTGTCTACTTGTTTATCTGTGTGCGTATATATTTAGATTTTCTGTGAAACACCAAATGCTGCAATGGCGTACGTCCAAAATACATCTTTGATCTGTAACTTGTCACCATTGCCAGAATAGTTTTAAAATGACAGAAGAGTTTTGATTAGGTGCTCAATGACTGAAAGGTAAATTTTGACTCGTGGTATTTAAGACATTCTTCCGTAGAAGAAAAACAATAGCCAAGAATTCGTGCGCAGAAGAGCAGAGAAATTTTAGTACGTAGTTCATTAAAATATATAGTAATAATTAAGCAAAGTTCAGCTTTGTAATATATTTTTCCAGGTTAAACTCTAAAACTGCAAGGGTATATAGATGTACAATCCAGCCAAAGAAAATTTTCCCACTCACGTCGCAACTAAAACAGATTTCCCATGAGTGGTCTTAAAACATGTTCGTTTAAACAAAACACTTCCAGCAGTCATAAACGATCAAGGTTTAAAATAAACATATTTGCGAAGCTTCACTATTGATAGACGATAAAGCGGAGACTTTTAAAACTGTTTTAATTATCTAAATTTTCAGATAATGATACCGTTCTGCCGGTATTTGATATAAATTTAGTTTCTGTAGTTGAAATTAAAATGGTTATTTAACTGTAATTCTCGAAGAGAAAAATTTAAATGTACTACCGTTGTGATATAATTCGGACGAGAGGGATTGTTCATAAAAATAGTTTCATACATGGCAGTTTGGATCTAAGAAAATGCTTTGTAATAGATTGCAAGTAAATAATACCCACGTTAAATTACATTAATATTTACTCACATATGACATACGCAGAAAATTAAACATCTGTTAAAATTTCTCAGGTCACTCCTGTTTACGGTGCTCGCTTTACTGAGAACATAATGTAACAGTAGAGGAGGCAAGCTGAGTTGACACGGTGGTCGAGGGGTCAAACCTCTCGCCTCCCAAGTAGTGGGTTTGGGTTCAATCCCTGGCGGGTTCGGTACAGGATTATCCGCATGTGAGAAACGTGGCGGACGTGGCCGTTTGCCGGAGAGTTTTTTCGTGTAACTCCCGCCTGCTCTCCTTTTTCTCATTCCGTCGCTGCTCTAAACTCATATTACCTCACCTCATCCATTCTTCGGGCCGGATGGGTGGCAGGCTTGGCTCGCTAGTCGAGAAGCCGGCTAAACCTTCATCCCGACCTTCTCTCACACAAACAATATATAAACACTTTCTTTGCCACTGCAAAGTAATTTTTCTGCAAATGTATTTATCTTGTGGTAAAGGCAACTTGCCTTACTGCAAAACATATGTGAGAAACTCATTTTTTTTTTTTTCATAATTTACCTTTCACTTCAAAAAAGAATTGTTTAAAAATAATATTTAGGCCTATTTGTTTGCAACATAAACTTGTGTTCTGAACACCACACATATATTCATCCTAAATATTTCAAACAAATTCTCTAAATAATAACACAATTTTTTGTACCATTGCTGAAATTTTTTTTTACAAAAATGTCTATTGCGTCAAAGTTACATTGCAATGATTTATACTAAAAAAAAAAACATTTTGTTGTGGCAAAGAAAGCATTTTATTGTGTTATGTGATCCTGCCTGAAGACGGGAACACATGGTGAACGTTCATTCTTCATGAAGCAAGTTCTCCAATCCTAGGGTGAGCGGAGAGAACAATGCGTCCGTCCAGATAACATGGAGCAGAAGTCTGAAATTGATTATTTTGAGTTAGGCTTCTATTGCAGTACATTTTTTCCAATGGTATTTTGAGATCGTTACTTATTTAGCGCGCAGTACATCAGTTTTTTAGTTGCTTCGATTTTTTATAAATTACATAATATTTTATTGTGTAATAGTGTTGGAAACTGTTAGTTGCGTATATATTCCAACATGAAAGGTACTATTTGATTACAGGGTCAGCTTTTGACACCCAAATTTAGTTTTAGTAAAACTTAAGATTATAATGTATCGGAGCCATATTTTTCAAGCTGTGCTCGTATTGATCTATAGGGAGGGCCACAATTTTGTCGCGAAAAGGTTTTTTCCCCACTTTGTTTCAGTATCTCGAATGCTCATCTGCAACTCTGATTCATGGTTATTGGCAGCGTGTCTTTGTTCAAACACGTCTCTTGTTTGACTGCACCAATCAGAATAAGATTATGTGACTCCATTCGTCTGTAATTTTATCCAAGGCAAGTGACAGTAAAATCATCCAATAACAGACGATGTAGCAGAACTGCAGTTGTTCATAACCAGTAGCGTATCGTGCTAGTGTTCCACGACATGCGGTGCTATGCAATAACTATACACAACGCTGAGTTGCCTGGGGAGCCAGTATACTGATAGAGGTACGTAGAGTTGCGAGCTTGTAGCATACAAGAGGCAAGGAACATATTGTCCAGTAATACACCTCAGTCTACACAACACATGTTTACTGGATATGACTGGTAGGCACATTGAGTCCACGTGCTCAAAGTCGGGGCTTATATCGCATGCTTTGAAACACGAGCACGATACGCCGCTGTTCATAACGCATTGAAGTCAAATGCAGCAAAAACTTTTCGCCGTAAAATCGTGGCTGTATAAATTATAGGAGCGAATTGGCGAGAGAATGAGAGACAGAGAGAGGGACCTTACCTTCTGGCCCCGGGAGTCCTTGTAGGTGACCCACTGGTTGAGCTCACGCCTCCAGTACTCTACGAAGTAAGACTCGGCATACTCCTGTCCCTGGCCGTTGCCGAACCTGCCCTGTGTCTCCGTCCATGTGATGAGGTGTGGCCGCATGAGGTCAACCTCCAGGTACTCGTGTATGTCGCTGCTGATCTGCGCCTTGGGGCACCACGCTCCTCCGTTCTTCTCCTGCCTGATCCTGCAACACCAAGGTCAGAACTTTTGTTATCCTCTTGCTCCGAGTCAACATCGCCGACATACATCCAGTCTAAATTGTCCAGCTACTGACATTTGCTGGAAATAATTTTGTACCAACTTGTTTCTATACCTAACGTGGCCATATTAAGCTCTTTGGGCACATGTGTCGCTCATTTGACATTATCAGTGAGACACATTTCGTCCGTGATTTTCGGGCAGAAACCTAAGACGTTGAGATTTATAGATAGTGACAGGAAGTTTTGGTCAAAACATTTCTGCCCCACTTTGTTTCAGTGCCGTATGTGCGAACCTGCAGCTCATCATCTTGGCTATATATGGAGTGTTTTTGTACAGAGCCTTTATTCATTTTACTGTGCCAATCAGTACACGGATAACTGCGACACACCACTTCTGTAATAAGCGGGTTTAACCTGCAGACGCTGGGTGTTACGGCATCCAAACACTGATCACAAAGAAAAGATGCAGGTGCGCACGTGAGGCACTGAAACAAAGTGATGCAGTGACAACAAAGTGATCCTGTCTCTAGTTGTAGATATCCAATCACCGAAATGAAGCAGAGCTGCAGGCGTACGAATACGTCACTAAAATGAGATGGTGGAAAACAGCAGCGGCTCGTAGCTTGTTGCCAGAGAGAGCACACGTGTATATGGTTATTTGACGCTACAGCCACTGACACGCTGGTATGTAGGTGCCGCTTATTACTGACTGCTCACAACACAATAAGTAACCAGTAGATATTTCATGGTCATTGGTATATTGCTCCACGTTTACAGGAGTGCACATTTCTCGGCAACTTGTGCCACCCCTGCCAACAACCCTCGAGTAGCCAGTGGTGGAAAGTTTTTTTCACTAAAGATCAGTGTTTCTCGTAATCACATATGACTAGAGACCCGGAAATTTCGCGAACTCATTTGAGATGATGTTAAATTTCAAACCTGCACACGTAAATTACATCGTGATTTGGTAACGGTTACTGAAACTCATCCTTGAGGACTTAGATACCAACAACAGGCCTGTATGAAAACTCTCCCTGACCCCGCGGTGACTTGTCAGATGTAAAACTGGCCACTCACTGGATCAGGAGCCAATCAACAAGAAGCTGAAGACTGAGTCTACTTAGGAGTGAGCTGTCTAACCTGCAGGTCGTTGACCCCGCGAAATTTCCGGGTCCTTACATATTAATAGAGATGGTGATTTATAGAGGGAAAATTTGACTCAATTGCTTGGTTTCAACATAAGCTCAGCATGTTGGAAAGTTTGCTACTGCTACAGGCTTTCGTATTTCACATTTACTGCCCATAGTGAGCCAGTAAGAAATTTACTTTCGTACCAGTAAAATGCCTGTGCGTTGGTTGTAGTAAACTGTAAAGATATGTCACAAAAAGTTCAGTCAATAACATGTGCTAAATAAATTTACAACGTTTTCATGAGTTGGTTGACACAAATCTATTCAACTATCACTGCTTATTACGAACGACTGTGTGCCTGCAAATTCCACGTCATTTTCTGGCAACAGACTAGACTATAAGTTTTTGTTCGCACCTTGGACGTCTTCCACTGGCCTCCAATGTCGTGGATTGTAGCGGGAAACATTTTAAACCAATAATAAATGCTGTACGGTACAGTGGCCAATCACACGTAAGGCAGTCAAATACTTAATTGACATCACATAAAGACTTGTTTGTAAAGACCGGAAATTTTCGTGGGTGTACTGACCTGAAGGTTAACCCTCAAGAATTAATGTGTTCTCAAAAAGACATTAGCAGCTTATTGGCAGTTTGTCGACAAAGTGATGCAACATATTTGGCCCTGCAATTAGTAGCTCTTTTATCATTGGGTCAGCGTCTAAAGGGTTCACCTAAGTTTTTAACGACCTTATTTATTTGTATACTTGTACCGGATATTTTTTTTTTTTTAATTTAGACACATATTGTGTTAAATCTTCCTCTTAGGAAATTTGTGTATATCTCATAGTTTTAGCGTAATGAGTCGTAAACATCAAGATTTGCACTTTACGGTTTTATGTACGCCACTAAAACCAACTGAAGAAACCAAACCGAAAAAATGCATAGTGTATAACAATGTTGTAGACTGTGATTTGACACATATAAAAACAAATATATATATATATATATATATATATATATATATATATATATATATATATATATATATCTGTGTGTGTGTGTATTTTTAAAAAAATTGAAATTTTAAATTTTTCATTTTTTAAATGCAGCATTTTTTTAAATACAAAAATGTATATATTTTTTGTTTTTACATATGTCAAATGATAGCCTACAACATTGTTTTAAACTATGAATTTTTCGGTTTGGTATGTTAGTTGGTTTTAGTGGCGTACATAAAACCGTAAAGTGCAAATTTTGAAGTTTACGACTCATTACGCAAAAACTATGAGAGAAACACCAATTTCCTAAGAGGAAGATTTAATCACAATATGTGTCAAAAATAAAAAAATATATCTGTAACATATATAAAAATATAAAAAGACGAAAACTGAGGTGAACCGCGCCTTTACGGCGACGCCAATCAGTTTAACTGTGATTGTCTACATATATATATATATATATATATATATATATATATATATATTAAAGAAATATAATTTTCGTATCATTGAATCCCTACACTGTTTAGTTACAAATGTATTTCGTGATTTGCATCAATTTTTTGAGAGCAAAAAACCTCATAGTTTTTCAAATTTTTGCTCTAAATATCTTACCAGTTTTCTTACGAAAACAAGCCAAAATAAAGTAAAATATTTTCTGAAAACGTACGGTGCATTATTTTGTGAAATTACTACATATAATTATGCATCGTATAACTACTTACAGTCTTGAATATTTTTTCAGAGCATTGTGTTATAAAAGTTTCGACATTTTGGGCCAATGAGAGAAAAATTACCCATCATGGTCTTAAGATAAACAGTTAATTGCGAAAATTTCAAAACCTTACAACTTTCTGAAGTCTAGCTTTCGTCCAAAGGAAAACACGAGTTCAGGTTTCTGATTCTGAACAATTAAATCACATATTTCCTTGAGCATGTGCAGGAAGTGTGGATTCTTAAGTGACTCCAAATAATAACTCGTATTTGCATGTATCGGTAAATGGTATTTATTTTATTCACTATCTCGTACTTTCAAGAAAATAAATTAAAATGAATACTAAACAGGAAATAACAATTTCTTCACTTCCGGAATGTCTATTCTCACAATTGGAAAAAGCGAATAATCACTTTTAATTGATTCTCAATACATCAGTTTCAACAGTTTCAACCAATCAAAAACCACTAGGAATCAGATAATATATATTGATTCACGTTTGGAGAGTCTGCATTAAAATTCCTACGTATTCAAGCAGAGAACGGCTGTTCATTGGCTGCTCGCTTACACAGTGATACCATACGACAAATACTGTATTTAGTTGCTTCTTTATAACTGGCTTAGTTACCACGAGGAGGAATAAAAATTTCAAGGGCTAATAATGAACTTATAGTTTCCTGATTTATTGCTTGTGCACCAAACCCCGCCCCTCCTCACCGAATAACACAAATTTTTGCAGTACTTATTAATAAACAGTGGATTTTAACTGGTTCTCTTTGGGACAGTTCCTACTATTTAAATCGGGGAAATCCCCCTTAGTGATGAGCCAATGTTCACTGATTTACATTAGGAATGTTTGCACTTAAAATTGTATCAATTAAAGTTCACCGATCACTTGTGGTTTTAATGGATTTCCAACAGAAATGTTTCAACAAATGGCATGAGATAAAACCGTTAGCACGAAGTACACTAAAAAACTGTGGCGACCACAACGTATGTCGTCATTGTTATGAACCTTACTAAATTATAAAACATTTTCTGCACCCTTCCCCCCCCCCCCCC
>PNEQ01127212.1:0-69274 GCA_003012365.1 Medauroidea extradentata | reverse complement strand
GTTACAAGTATTTTTATTTTCTTAATTAATTAATTGTCCCTCCTCCATCCGGGATAAGTCAAAGGCCACTGAAAATAAGTCAATATTAACTGATTCCGTTATAGGGGGCAGAAGTGCGTCAATACTTGCAACTTGTAGCCGTATCTGTGTAGGCAGGACTTCGACTTTACAGATGTTGAAATACTAAGCATTATTTTCATATACATAGAATAATGTTTGATTCCACTTTGTGACATTAAATATTTACACAAATACTGAAATTAAAAACAAGGGCTATTAAAGTAACAAAATTAAATGTCAACTCATGGAAGTCTCAGAGCAACTTATTAAATATAATACGTTGAAGTACAACTCAATTTTTTTTTTTTTTTCGCAATTTTAATGTCAACCAGTTCGACCATATTTCAGTTTTTTTTTTTTTTTAAATTTAATTTAGAAGTCAAACCAGTCTTCCTGCGCGAGAACTTAGAACCAGAATCATAAGATATAAAGACATGTGTTTCAAACTACTCCGATGACTTCAAGAATTACTCATGCTGAAATTCATCTTTCTATTTAAACAACTGTATAAAACGAATTTTATATGAAAAAAGTTTTTGATATTATAGAAGTTAATTAAATTAATTAACTACCTTGACTACCAATTTGTGTTATTACTTTCAGAGCTAATTCCATTAATTACATAGCTAGACACTGTCAGTATAAACAGTTTTTGTAGCTTATAAAAATAGTTGTAAATAGCCGGTACAAGTTATATTCCTTATAATTGTGAAGCTATATCAAAACGAGCTGTAGTCCCGAGCTGCAAATAAAGAAATTACACTATTCAACAAGTATATAAATGAAATAGAAATGACGAAGTAGTACAATACGTAGTCAAGATGCGAGAATCGCCCTTTTGTGCCAGTGTCTTAAAAATGCGCTGCAGTGGCTCGAAATTCTGCATGTTTTGCAAAATAGCTAAATGTTTTTTCTACGCATGGCACTACAGAATCTAGACGAAATATATATATTAAAATACGTTGTGTATCCGTAAGTAAATTAATTACTCAGCCAAGTGTTATAAATTTAATATTTACAATTTCACGTATTTTCTACAGTTTGTTTCGAAAACTGCAACGCAACAGGCATATATTCGTAATTATTATAATGGAATAATGGCGTTAAATAGGGATTATTCATGCTTCGTAAATTCCACGGAGGTACTAAATAGCAAGCTTTCGAAACAAAAAGTTACTCGTGGGCTACAAATTATTTGTTCTTTTATTTAAAATGCAGAGGGTGTTGATGCCGTTTAATTATCCCGGGAATGTGAACCTGGAGGTACACTACGCAACCGGCTGTTTTTTTCCCCCTACCCGCCCCGTCCAACGAGCGTGACTAAATTTCTTGCTGTTAACCGCAAATTCGCCCTCTCTGCATCGGGATGTAAGCCCCCTCCACCAGGCGTACCAACCCCACTAAACCCTCCTCGCTGTTCGGAAAGTTGTTTTTATTTTAAAACTTCCCCGGCGAGCCGGACGAACATGCAGTACTACAAGTGGGTGTTTACTTCTGCACCAGTGGCTGCATCCCCTATAGAAAGGGTTTGTTGCGTCATGACGGGGAGGGATGGGAGTGAACGACTAGAGTAGGGGTTTAAGGGTGTTCATTTGCGTTCATTATTATCTAAATTTTATATATTAACGAAATAGTATTAGATTTGTAGGCGATAAACGTGAATACAGTTTCCTCTTACAAATTAATATTAGCTCGCATTATTTTCTCATAACTATACGTCAAAGTCTAAATTTGCATGTTACACAGCCATGGAAATAGTGAAAACCAGTTTATATACCTAAGCAAAATGATTCACAGTGAACAAACAAGCAATGGGCTACGTAACCAAATGTTAGAAAAACTCACTGTGAACCATCTTTGAATGTTTAAAAATGGTTGAATTTGCAACTTTTTTCGTGTATCAAAAATGATGATGATGTGGGTTTATTAATGTTAGCCCATCTTACATAGCGTGTTATTTCAATGTGAATTATTTCATTTGAGTAAGTGAGTTGGTTTTCGGTATTTACACGGCTACATAACGAGTAAATTTAATTTTTGACGCACCATTATGAGAAAACTATGTGATCTAAAATTGTTTCGTAAGAGGAAACTGTACTGACAAACTACGTCTACAAAGTCAGTACTATTTCATGAATATGTAAAATTATGTTACATACCACTTGAACACCCTTAAAGGTACGAGTGGAGAGGGAGGGTGGAGGAAATCGGTCGCCTCTAGGAGGGGTGAAACAGCTCTGATGTGGTGCAAGAGAGCTCGTAACACATCCATCCCATTACCTGCCTTGATAGCCATTGATACAAACAAACAAGGCGTATAATTACGTGAATACATCAAGTATTTGGGGCCGACAGAGGGCGATCACAGACGCAAAGAGGGGTGGGAGACTCTGCGGCGCATACAATCACTGAACCATCCCCCAGCCCGACCAACCGACGGACCGGCATTAGCCCGACGATGATGAAGTCATCAACAGGTCATAATCGCGGCACACCTACGGCATATCGACACGAGCACCAATTTATCACGGCCATTGAGCCGTCAGCGGTGACATTAGCAGTGACCAGACGCTGCATATCGCGGAGGAAACAGGCGTAAATATTGACGGCGTCTGCTCGCCACGGCTGTTGTTTCCACGCTTCCAAAGCCTATCATGTACAATGTACACGCACACATTTATTTTTAAAACATTTTTACGCAAAATTCCTTCTAACACGTTAAAATTATTGTGAAAGGATAAATAAATACCACTGTAGTATAAATATGTGAGTTGCACATTTACTGCATAAACGTGTGACTTTCTAGTGTATGACATTTTAAGTTTTGTAATAGACAATTAAATTTAATCACCTTTACTGCTGAGTCTTGAGACCTTCTTGTGTACAATGAAAGTTTAAGTATTATATTAGACAATTAAATTTAATTCAATAGTATTAATTAGACGGTGGTATGCCTAAAGCGCCTATTTTAAGTCATATGTAAAGTATTTTTCTGCGCTGAAACAGTCTCACATAAAGTAACTTTATCTTGTATAACGATATCATAAATATTATTTTACAGGACTAAAATACTTTTTGTAAAATTTGTTTCAAATCTGAAAAACGTATTGTATTGTTTACTGATAAATAAAAATTGACACTTGGTCTGTTTATGCATAATATGTTCAGAAAATTACTATTTTTAACAGGTCGTGGAGGTGTGGTAAAACAAGTGTTTTAATATTCGGGAAGACCGTGGTTCGAAATTCTGCTCTGGCCATCCTGATTTCGATTATCCAGGGTTTTCCCGAAATCATTCCAGACAAATGTCGGGACGGTTCTTCAGTATATGCCCCGGCCGACTTCTAAGTACCTTCCACTGTGTACCTTTATCAAGGCCTTGTGCTTTTTGAGGGCACGTAAAAGTGAACAAGCAAAGAAGATAACACTTTCCCCGTCAAAACCAGACAAACCTAGTATATGATATATGATTGTTTATTTCTAACGTTTCTTGTATACTAACAAATTAAAAATTTACCGTGTATCTGTTTATCTGTGTACTGTGATGAAGTTGTATTGACTGACTTGTGTGGTAAACCAGCAACCTATATAACGCTGATTACATTGAAACTTCTACATGCGCTCATCGTTTACAAATTTTAGGTAAATTTTTTCACACTATAAAAATGTTGTATGCGTCAGATATTTTGGTCGTGGGCATTATAGTCGCTGTTAAAAGCAAATTTAATTAAGCGCTCATAGAAAGTAAACGTAATATTATATTAATATACAATTGATGGGATGCAAACGTTCAGAAAGTTTTGCTACCCAATAATCTAAATATATTTGTTTCGAAAGAGAAACTTACTATCATAAATATCTAGGCTCTTTAAAGAAATATTTTGCAATACATTTTTGGTATCAACAATTTTAAAATCAGGGATACAGTCCTGCATTTTAAAATCCATGTTTTTAATTTTCAATTTATTAATTTATTTATCAATATATATCCTTAGGGAATATATTGGTAGTTGATCTTTGCCAAATAACTGGTTCTCTTGTTGTCCTGCACACATATAAGACGAATTGCTACTGATAGACAATATATGACAAATTATAATTGTTTATCTGATTATATTATTACAATTTAAAAGAGTACGAGAGTATTTTTGGCATGCACTCTCTGAAGAAAATCGGCTGTACCAACTATTGTTTCCATTACAGCCGTTTAAGGCCTTGTTACGGAGTTTTGCAGTGATTTCGAAAATATTTTTTTTTGTTGCTACCTAATACCCACATCAAAATTTCGCTGCACAGTTTTGTCACGTATATGTTATAATCGGTAGCTGAATTTTTTTGTTGAATTATACTGAACGGTTTTTTAGATTTCACTACCCAAAGTACCATGTTTTTCGTCGTGGAAATAAGCAAAAATGAAGATTTTTTTTTGCTGGTGAATAGTACATTATATTTTTTAAAAAACGCACACACAGTATTGTGCATCCTGTGATTGCACATTGACTCAATTTTTTTCAAAACTTTTGGTTAAAAAATATTTGAGAGTTATTGGCACCAGTCTGAAAAAAACTCGGGAACAAGCTCTTAATGTTAGTGTTAAGCCGTAAATTTGCTGGCAGCTCTCATTTAAGCATTTTATTCTGCATTTCATTTATACAATTCAGAGTTTACTGCAACGTAACGTGCAGCCAAACTGTAATTTAGGTTAAAATTCTTGTAAATTTTTTAAGATATCATATACCATTATAGAAGTTACACATAAAACACAGTGACATTAAATTTCATTTTTTGACAATCGACAATTAATAGGGAAAAGTATTTACCTCAGTATAACAGCATAAGTATTTGAGATAGGTCATGATTTGTCCTCAAATAGGCAAACTTGTATCATCCGAAATATTTGAATTTTAAATTCATACACACCTACACAGACTTGTTAAACACTGAAATATTCCTTAAAATAATTTCGGCAAATAACACAGACATTGTTTTCTGTAGAAAACGCTACCAGACTTAACATACTGAAGATTATTTATTTTTTGGGCTGTATATTCAGGTACACTTTATGAACAGAAAGGTGAGTTAAAAATAGCTATTGCAACAATTTGTAATTTAAGTGAATTTTGTTTGTAGTAAACGATATTTACCAACAATAATGCATTTGTACTAGACTTAAAACATAACGCAGTATCACTAAAAGCACTTTGTATGAAAGTCATTGTTACTGCTTATTCTGCTTGAAATCTTTTAAACTCAGTTATTTAATTACTGATTATTGCCCACGTGCATAAATAATAGAGCAAAAATTATTTATTTTATTTTTGGTTATTTTTGTTCATTGTTCTGAATAAATAAATAAAGAAACGAACATATATTCATATAATATGTTCAAAAGTCATATTATAGATTGGAGTAACAGTCGTAACAATTATTATCTTTACGTCAAATAATTTTAGCGTAGATGAAAAAGTTTCACGTTTGCTAGTACTATGCGTTGTCCAAATTCAGCATTAATGCAAGAAACAAACGGATATGTTTGATGTTGGGCACTGCTTCTATTACAATTACGTTCCATCTGAAATACCTTCTCACTACCGTTTCTTGAAAAAAGTAGCTGACACAGTAATGTACATTGCATAAAAGGACGAAAGTATTTTGCATGGATTCTATATAGCTGTCATGTTATTAAAAGTTTTCTGCAGTAATGTAAACTGAAAATGATTCTGTTAAAATAGTAGAGTAACATGAGCTGTCCTTTTAATACCAAAGCAATTCACATAAGGTTTCCCAACGACTTAATAAAAATACAGCGAGCATTAATTACTTCGTTGACCTAAATGCACACACTGTATAAATAAATACATAAATAAATTTATATATGAATACGAATTTGATTGGTAATTTTGTCGTATGTCGTATACAGTAATGCACATACGCAATCTACACCCAGTATTGTCAAAACTAAAGTATATCAATTAAAAGTCACGGTCTCGTGCAGTGTGGACATATATTTCACTCTAACATCGAGAACTGAGTACTGGTTTATTTGTCGTTGCAGTGTGATAAATATCGCAACACTTAAAAGCACTCAGAAACACACACTGAATAAACCACAGAGATTAAAAATGTGTCAGTTATCATGGCTGCTTAATTCTTTGCTGCTTGGTAACGATAGCACACAGCGCGTTTCTGCACATTGTAGAGAAAAGAAAGGAGTAAAACAATAAAAACTCAAGTTAAAATTTACCATAAAAAATCAACCGTGTTAAAATTGTTGTCATAAATAATTGCTTAACGTTGTACATGCCCTAAAGTTAATTTAGGCTAAGAACTTTATTTTAATACGGATAGTATCATACTAAATATTATGTATTTTAATTAAAATCTTCACTTTACATGTAAGTTTTACGATAGTGGTAAAAATATAATCTACCTAGATTATCATAACAAATTGTTCAACTCTGTAGGAAAAATTTAAATAACCATTGCAGATACGCATTCATTCATTCATTCATTCAATAGTCAATTAAAGAAAAGAAAATTATTGCCTTAGAAAAGATTATTCTTGCAATACTCCTGAAATAGTATTATTCTCATTGTATTAAAAGTAACGTTTCTCATAATGACAGTAAAAATGTTATGTTATTTGCAAACACATTTCAAACCTTTTAATTATATTGACAAACTTACGTCACTTATTTTGCCCACTAATCTATGGTTTAAAATTAATCCAAATGATAATGAAAACATATGTAACAATACATCCAATCGTTTACAAATGACATGGTTTCCACAACTACATTTCCGTTCGTTACGAAAATGCTGTAACTCCTTCGTGAAAAAAAATTATTTTTAACGATGTTTTTTTAGAGGAAATAAAAAAAATACACAATCACCTCTGTAACTCACCATTGGCCGGTGACAAATTTTTATTACAAATAAAATAAATTTTAACTAACACTTTTATTGCGGAAGCATTCTAACACCATTGCTGAATTTTATAAAAAATGATAAAGTATTTGTGTTTTCAAGTTAAATGTGATTTTAAATTATCTGCGAATAAGGAATGCATATAAAAACTTTATTTCTGTTACCTCTGTACCTAAATGGAACCGTTGTACAAAAGTGTAAAACAAAAATTAATCGCAGACGTCTAAGCGTAGATTTTATAGATAAACAGGTGGTATTATTAATGTATCTTATTTTTAAGACAGCAATAGAAGCATACTGTTCGAAACCACAATGCGCTGCAGTATTATCGTAAGTACGTTTTCTTTTTTACGATACCATTTCACGTGTGGCCATTATGGAGATGAACGAAAAACACATCGGGCAAGATATAGCGTCATTGGTAAGCCGTCAAGCTCATTAAAATCGCTGTTTCTATTCCCTTCAACATAGCTAAAAACGGCCTTTTCAAACAGTCGTACTTAAAAATGTACTAACTGGATGTATGTGAGACTCAGATATAGACATGCATTGAACTTTGCTACAGACCTTCCACTAATTAAATTATATGGTCACCGTGTCAAAAATTCATAATTTTATATTTGCACGCCATAGTGATCGCTTTATAGACATTACTTGTGACTATATTTTCCATTTGTAAATTTTTTTAACTCTCATAGTTTTCTCATAGTGAAATAACAAAGTCGAAATTTGCATGCTACGGGAACATGGTACCAACAAAAACCAAGTGTCTTACTAGAATGAAATAATTTACACTGAAATAACATGCTATGGGCAATATGCTAAATTGTTAAAAAAAAATACACAATGGGATTCCTTCGTACTTTTTAAAAATCTGAAAATTATGACAATTTACTTAGTTTATTGCAGTTTAAAAAATACCAAAGGACTGTTGCGTGAGAAATATTTTAACTTATTACACTTAATATCTAATTTCGGTAAAAATTATTTCAATCGAGTAAGACACTTGGTGTTTGTTATTATTATGTTCCGGTAACTTGAGAGTTCTGACTTTGGCATACTGCTATGGAAAAACTGTGGCAGCTAAAACATTTTTACAGATGGAAAATGTAGTCACAAATAACAAATATAAAACGAAGACTATGATATGCAAATATGAAATTATGCATTTTTGCCACGTGAGCACCTTTAAGGGAGGGGTTCACCTCAGTTTTCAACGTATTTTTTTATTTTTATATTTGTACCAGATATTATTTTTCTTATGTTAGACATAAATTATGATTACATCTTCCTCTTAAGAAATTTTCGTATCTTTTATAGTTTTTGGGTAACGAGTCGTAAACGTGAAAATGTGCAATTTACGGTTTTATGCACGCCACTAAAACCAACTGACATACCAAACCGAAAAAAATCACAACGTATGACAATGTTGTAGGCTATGATTTGACATATATAAAACAAAAAATACAATATTTTTGTATTTATTAAAATATGCTGAATTTCTGAATGAAAGTTAAAAAATTTCAAAAATTTTTTTAAAATACAAATATATATATAGTTTTTATATATGTCGAATCACAGCCTACAACATTGTTATACCCTGAGTTTTTTTCGGTTTGGTATGTCCGTTGGTTTTAGTGGCGTACATAAAACCGTAAAGTGCAAATTTTGACGTTTACGACTCATTAAGCAAAACATTTAAGAGATGCAAAAACTTCCTAAGAGGAAGATTTAGTCACAATTTATGTCTAAAATAAGAAAAAATTATCCGGTACAAATATAAAAATAATAAAAGACGTTGAAAGCTGAAGGGAACCGCCCCCTTAAAGCTTCATAACATAAATGTATCGCCAGATATCTTGCACGCAGTTCAACGCTTTACTTGCTGTGCCGAAGCGGAAATGTGATACACGTTTCAAGGTCACCCTATTAATTCCGACACTTCTGAGCATCAATCGCGTAGGTAGGCGGCGGTTTTAGTTTTCCGAATTTACTTTTGTATATCATCAACTGTGATTCCAGCCGGTTATTTTATTGATATCAACAGTTATACGTATAGGGCCCGGTACTGTACGGGACTCAGGTCTGGGACCCTGGCCGTGAGGGAACGTGGGGTTGTATGGAAGCAGGTTTTGTCGGAATGAGGGATGTTGTCGGCAAGAAATGTTCCCAGCCAGATCTTCTAACACGTTGCCAGTAACAGACCTCGCCCTGACATCTAGGCCTGCTTATAAACAACACGACCTTCCCAAGTCAGGGTCCCAGAGCTGAGTCCCACACAATAGTTTTCGCGAAAATATCTTTGCCCCATTTTGTTTCAGTGCCTTACGTGCGCACCTACAGCTCGACTTCATCGCTATTGATAAGAGTGTTTTTGTGCAGAGTCGTAATTTGTGTGATTGTGCCAATCAGTGCACGGATAACTGCCACACGTCACGTCTGTGATTTGCGGGTTTAACCTCCACACGTTGCGTGTTAGGGCATCCAATCACTGACCACAAAGCAGAGATGCAGGTGTTCACGTAAGGCACTGAAACAAAGTGCTGCAGAAATCTTTTCGCGAAAACTACCGAGCCCTAGATGCCGGACTCAGAATTGGTTTTACACAGACGTTGTAACATACAGTTCTGTAGACCACAGATGTAAATAACTTTGGAAACAACGACGGAAACTGGGACAGACACGTGTCTGTGGGGTTTTTCCAACATTCGCCCTTGCCCGCGCCTGCCAACATAACGTAGATTCGCAAAGCAATTTTTAATAATTTCAACTTGTAATACCCGAGACGAGGTCCAAGATAGAGGCGTCCCGGTTTACGACTTTCAACAGTTCCGTGTGCGCGGCTTAGGCGCACTAAACAGGTTTACTCCGGTTCGCGAACGCGTTATATATTTAGCGGGGAACCAGGTAGACGGACGGGGAATTACCGTGCGCCGGTGAATGCATCCCGCGCTTTAAGGCCCGTGAATCCCTCACCGGGCTGCAGGAGACGCGAATAATGCCAAGGAAACTGGGTATTAAACATGAAGGAAATACCTCGCGCTTCATCTTCTAAATCTCTCTCCGGACCTGCAAGTTCTTCTTCTCTCTCTCCCTCCGGACATATTTTATTCAAACTCCGCCGCGCGGAAGAACTGGAATTCTGTCAATGAAGACGCGAACGTAGCGGAGATAAATAAGAAACAAGAAGCCGAGAGAAAAAATATATATTCTTTCGCTTTTTCTTTCAGCCGATGTTTTCTTTGTCGTGTAAATGACAGCGACTGTAGCTAAATTCAAGGACATGAAGCAGGGTGAGTTAGACGTAAAGACGTACGCTCGGTCCCAACGTGGTGTTATTAAATTATAAACGTTTTCTGTATATGTTCAATAACAATAGATTTCAAAGGCACTTGCGAGTCAAATAGGAAACCACTAGGTAGTTCTGAGACGAACAGTTACGTGTAAAGAGCATAGTTTTGTTTTCATTAAACAAGTAAGTTCGCGTTCGCTGAGCATTTCTTCTACTGTCGTCTTCATTTACAAGAGTGAGAGCTACTGGAACATGTACACCCACGTGTGTTAACAATAATGTAATCAGGGCTGGCATAAACAAGCATGACTGACCTATACGTTTGTGATAGCAAAACGTTAACTATCAGATAAGCATATGGCAGCTAAATATTTAACTGTTGAGTAAACACAATAAGTATACATCTGCTTGCCAAACGTTATTTCATAAAAATTATCTTTATTTATTTATATTTTTAAATTCATTTTATATTACTAAGTTTATACACAGCAAGGTTCAGCACTTGGCCGGTTTACAGCTTGAAGTGTTTTAACCAATAATTTCGAGGAAAACTTAAAACTTAATTTATAGTTAGTATAGCGATTAAATACAATAAGGATGGTAAGTACTTAAAGTTACAAAAACAAACTTGGTACATTTAATAATACATTTCACATTAAAAATATAAAAAATGTATAGTACATTTTACTATAACTATGTGTTTACAGTTTCAATTAATTTTGATCATCCCATACATAATAACAAGTTGTGACTCATATATCAATGTATAGATTTTAAATTTATGTAAGGTAAGATCGTGTTAAAATTTAGTATTGGTGATAGATGAGATAAAATATAGAGTATATGCCGCATAGTGTTACATTTGTCCAGATATATCACCTTATACCCAATAGTGCCAATAAGCAGCATATGTATTTAACATGTACAGAATAAACTTAATTTTTGAGGAATATTTTATTTATTTATATAAACATACCTAGAATTTCAATAAAGAACGCGTAATATGAAGTTGTAACTAATTTTTATTCAAACAGATACCTATTTCATAATTTATCTTAAGTATTATAACCGACAACTTATTCCCTAATTTTTTGTTTAGCTACTCCTTCCAAAAAGGAGTATTACAAATTGTCACTTGAAGATAAAGCAGAAGAAAAACTAATTTCAATTATAAAATAAAAAAATGTGATCATTAATCTCAACAACTGCAATTGCAAACACTAATATACAGACATCTTTGGTTAAGCCAGACGACACCTTGTCATAATAAGTTTCCTGCTAACACTGCTAAATGGTATCGCCGTTTTCAGGTATAAAGCTACGTATAAGGTCGTTCGGGATAAAGTGAGCACTAACAATTTAACCTTTGAAAAATACTACTAGTTGTTACTGAGTATAATTCAACATTACCTCTAGTTACCTAACTGCTTGTGTGGTTGGCAACGAAATTACGCAAAATAGTTCAGTGTATTTTCATATTCCAATACAACCATACTGATACAAAAGCAACCGAAATCGACGAAATTGTATTTTAAACAAGTAATAAACATTTTTTATCGAACTGTACAGATTCGTACTAACTGCACAATTTATGTTACAAGCGCAAACTTCAAGTGACGTATCCAGAGAGGTTAGACATTTCCCATCTTTAGCCGTTACGCGCGGAAAGATACGAATTGGGTGGAAAAAGAACTTTAGCAGGGCTTTTTTAAGTGCTCACTTTATCCCGAACTTCTATAAACGGGCACGAGTACCTTAAAACGATATTTTTAATTTTTTCTCATATTCCACCAAAAATTGTAACACAACATAATATTGTATAAAAATACCAGCGAAAAAAAATTGAGAAATAAATTCATTATAAATCATTTCACATCGATCAAGTGATGCATCGTTTCCTTACACGCACTACTCGCGACTTGTTTTACTCTCGTTTTACAATATTGTTCAGTTACCTGCCTGTAACGTACAGTAACTTCCGACCTGCAGCTTCAGCGTGTTCAGAAAGTGCACGGAAAATACTACTGTAATCATGGTAGTAATCATCTAATCAAATAATTATGGCTCTAAAGACTTACGTATCATTAGCGATTCTCTCTGCCCTGAAGAAATTGGAAATGGCTGCATTCACATTTAATTTAAAATTTTGGAAGCCTTTTAACCAATACTTACCGTTTCTTTAGCATATACATATACAATTTATTGGTTTGTAAACATACACCATTGTCCATGTTTGTTGACCAAATTTTTATTGAAAGACAAATTGACAAAATACAAAAAGTACACATAAAAACACAGAAAACGTAAGAAAAAACAATCCCAGAGGAACAAGACGAAGCTCCTCTTGGATGGTTTTTTGTTTACGTTTTCTGTGTTTTTGTGTGTTTTTTGTATTTTCTCACTTTGTCCTTCACTACAAGTTTGGTCAACAAACATGAGCAATGGAAACACCCATCGCAACAAACATTTAAATATCTCATATATATAAATACACACGCATATATATATATATATATATATATATATATATATATATATATATATATATATATATATATAAATGATACAAAAATTACTTGCGGAGGACTGAGCACTAAACCAATTTTCACAAATTTTATCATAACATTTCATTCTCACTTAAAATCGAAAATTCAGGCTAGGCAGTCCTTAGGTGATACTATTTTACACATTTTTATATTTTCATGTAGTCACAGGCTTTCTTGTTTTTGGGGCAATTACGGCAGTAAAGTAAACTATTTTTTTCTTTCTGCCGTTTTTGCTAAAACAAGAAAGACTGACTATATACTAATGTAAGAAGGCGAACAAAAGTGTCACACACGAATTGTTGAACCAAATTGTTTATCGATAACAAGTGAGTAATTATTTGCTGGACGAAAATCGTGAATGCACTGCTTCGGCGCTCCATCCCCTAAAAGCTTCGTTTGACAATGCCTATATTTACACCGTGAAAGCGAGATGTTAACGCATTTAATGTGCTGTATATTGCGTTTTTTAGCATAGCGCATGCAGCATACATCACAAAATTTGCTGAGCGTGATTTTGAACCGTTGTATAAAGGCACGAAAACTCCATGAGTCAAATTACTGACTTTATGTATATATATATATAAATATATATATATATACACTAATTGAAATAGAAAACAGCCCTTAATTCACTTTGCACCAACATGTCTTCATGTCTTTGCTTTTATAACTGCATTGCAGACAGTAATGCACTTTGAGTGTCTTAAATAAACATAGATTCTAAAACTATTGTGTTTTGATCAGAGCGGTGTTATCTGCTTTTCTGATAACTCGTCACCGTACTTAGTATACCAACGAATTCATAAATTGCAGCTTTAAACACTAAGAAAAGTAGTGTTTGTAGAATTGTTGGATTTATTTACTGTCATGTGGTTTCTTTGTCTGGCATGTTTACTTAAAACTGATGACAACGTATAAACTTCATTGAAATGCGTTTACTATGAGAAAAAATACGTTTTCTGTGCGTTAAGACGTGAGCATTGCATTATAAGTAAATTAAAACAATTTATTTCAGTATCAAATCAAACATAACAACAAAAATTAAAATAATTTACGAACATTTAAAAAACCGCAAAAAAATATCATTGAAACTGATAATTATTAGTTTTTATGAGTGTCGTATTATTTAAACATGTGTGAAACATAAGAATTATAAATAAAATAATTAAGGAAGGAAGCACGTCATTAATATTTTAAATATAGGCTAGTGGAATTAATTTTAATACGTTGCCATTGTATCTAAAAATTTTGCACAGACAGCAAACATGTGTTTCATAGTGCGATTTTACATAAAATTAGAAATTCTCGATAAAATGTAATTTATTTTTCTAAGAAACAGACACCTAATTTGCGTGAGTGGCACTTGTACTAATGAGGCTCTGTCCTTTTGAAAAAAAAAAAAAAAAAAAACATCTGGACACTACAAACGGGCAACATTCCTTTCATAAATGAAATACTGTGTGAAGCAACAAGTATTTGTACGGGAAGCGAAGAATAACTAACGTGATAAATATTTTTTTTATTATTACGAGTGGCGCACTGTTAGGAGGTTTCATATTTATGTGACTGAGTTTTTAACTTAACTCAACATTAAAACTTTAAAAGATTATAAATTTTTACTGCATGGGCTTGGCCCCTATAAATATTTCCGTGCTGTTAAAAAAAATGCGATGACAAACTGAGTAGTGTTGTTGTCTAGTTCGTGTTCAAAAATATCTACAGCCAAGTAAAGAATACATGTCGTAAATAAAGTACGTTCTCCATAGCCTGATGAAATATACACGGTTGTTTCTTAATAATTTTACAAGAATCCTGGATGTTTGATCTGAACACTCAGAAAGTCACACAATCGGCTGAATGTTGTCAGCTAATGAGCTGTCCACAGTCTGATGTATAGGTGTGCATGTTAAAACGACGATGAACGTTGGGATACAGAAGTCAGTCTGTTCTGTGCCCTAGCATTGGTAAATAGGCCACGCGGTATTATCTTGCCTTGTACTCCCGAAAATGTGTACAGTCCTGGAAGTGTTCATTTAAATTTGTTAGGTAAAAGCTGCTTGTATTAAAATTAAAATCTTTAAAATCAAAATAGAACACAACTTTCGAGTCATATAAAGTAATAAAGTTAATCAGTATTTTTTTTTTTTTACTGAAACTATACTTTTTTAAAAATAATACTTGATTAATCAGAAGAAACATTTAGAGTTTAGTCTCAGTGAGTACTAGATATTACTTAAAAAACATGAAATTTTTTTATGTTAATCAGATGTTTTCTCTGGTAAGTGGTTTGGCATGGGCATCTAAATCTGCGTACGGTATAAATATATATAAAAAAACGAACAATGATTTTCATGCAAGAATTTGTCTAAAGTCCATAGTGATTTTGTTCTTTTGACCTCAGAGACTGTATTTTGCATCAGCAGCGAAACAGGCATAGAAGGGGTGGTGGAGTGTTTAGTGAAAGAGAGAAATAGGGAAGGCTTCAAAATTAGTGAATATTTCAAATATATAAAATATTTCTGGTCTAAAAATATTAAAAGGAGACATTTATTTTCAGTTTTCTTCTAAGCAGTGAGACTAAACATTTATATAACTTATTAATCAGAATCATTTATCATAACTTCTAAATGTCTCTTGCTGAATAAACGCTGATCCATCGCTTTCCCTTGCCACCCATCCGAAAGTAGTCTAGCCTAATATATATCAAAATGTAAAGCTGCACAGGCAAAATAAACACCCTAAAATTTTGAAAGCCTGCCCAAATATTGACCGTGGCCTGAGTTGAGATAATGACGCTTATTTCCTTCCGTGAAGGTCTGGCTTTAAGTAGTTATTTAAAATCCGCTTTCCCTTCTGAATGACTAAGCAACTAAGCAATTTATTTTCAGGCAGATGTTTCTATTTAAGCGTAATTCTTGTGCTATGCGTCCGTAGCTCATCCGCATTTGGCTTTTCAGACACTTAAATAATAACTATTATTTATTTACAAGTAATTAATGAATAAACTGTTACAACAGCACGCGGTACATATTTTATAACCCAATAAAAATAGAATGAAAATATTTATAAATTGGTTTCAGTAAGCATGGAAAATAACGAAATTTTGATGGTAGTTTCGCGACGATCACAAAGAAATTTAAGTTTGTGTGTTTCATGTTTTTAAAACATCTGCAAAGGAACGTCTATTGAATGCTAGAGTAATAATACCAGATGGGTGGTAACTCGCTTATAAGGGATTCAATAGGTACATGATTCTATGGAAAATACAAGGAAGAAATTTCTATAGAAGGTGATATTTATTTAAGACTAAGATTCCTAAAACATAAACACACGGCTACATGCTGCTATATTTATGGCTGGTATACAAATGTTGGGGCGTATGCAGCGTGTTTTTAACACGTGCGTTGAAAATACATAGCAACGGAAAAAGAATATATTGTGAATGTTTGAAAACGTTTGTAAATCGAATATGCGTGACAAGTTAAGATATTTAGTCAAACTTTCAGTAATCTGTTTCAGAAACTGTGCCACAAATGTGATTTTATCTGTACGTTTTGCCTTTCAATTTACGCATAGAATCTTCTGCAGCATTTCGTGTACGTCACTTCCAGACAACTCCCCACTACACAAATACGAAAGTGCTAGTTTGCGTAAATATTCTATTCTACAACGACAAAGCT
This sequence comes from Medauroidea extradentata, assembly GCA_003012365.1. NCBI lineage: Eukaryota > Metazoa > Arthropoda > Insecta > Phasmatodea > Phasmatidae > Medauroidea > Medauroidea extradentata. Next base: position 52,769 of record PNEQ01127212.1, on the reverse strand, counting down.
GATATGGGAAATCAGCGGATTTATAGATACATTCCTAAGCACTTTTTTCTTCGCGCTAAAAAAAATGTAAAGGAGGTTCTATAAACAGCTGTATTTCACTTCACCAGAACATTTGAGACACTTCTGCTATTATTTTACGTGGTCCTATGTTAAGTTAGCCATGATCGTGTGGAATATTGCTACTTAAGAATCTTTAACATTTTTCGCACTATTTCAATCTCAGTGAATGTCATCTCTTGAATTACCATTACAATCATTCTCTAGGAAAGTAAAAGTTATCCAATATTTTCTTGCATCGTATACTTAAATCGAATCACTCACATAATAGTAAATTACCTAACGTCCACTACAGTTCTTTGCATTCCACGAACCATAATTTACATGTGTTACGAGAGAGAAGATTGTAAACATCGTGTCAGTGCAGAAGACCGAAGATTTTTTAAGGCTGACTTCGCCATTTGTTTGGAACTTTTGTCGAACAGTCCGTATAGCAGTTCATACGGGTTTCAAGTTGAATTAGCAGCTAACAGATTTACGTTGTTGTACACGCACAGCTTAAATTCAGTTCGGATTACTACCAAGACGCTGCTTTCGTTGGTGGGCGCGCGGCTGGCAACGCCATCAAAACTGCTCAATAACTTCCACATACACACGCTTCCACTTTAGATTCCTGATCGTCGCGTTGAAGTTTACAAGGGCGGAACTTCCACCCGCGAACTGCCTCCTTCCGCGCTTCGCACTTTACATCCTTATTCCCTCCCTCCCTCCTTCATCATCCCTCAGGAGGACCGTTCTCTCGCAAACACTCTCCTCACTCAACCCCTCGCAATGTAACTTTCCACCCCCAGCCTCCCTCCAGCACTTCTTGCCTTCTGCGCCTTCCCTTCACTCATCAACGAAAATCGAACCAAATTCACTATCAATTCTCTCACCAACTCCCGCCCCTTACTCTCCCTCCCCTGCTAAGGCAACGTGTTGCAAGGGAGGGAGCCAGAAGTTTAATTTGGTTTCACATCCCTCAACTCCTTACGCAACGTCTGTGCAATCCCCTCTCCCCCTCTCACCCATCTTTCCCCACACCAACAACCCCGCAGTTTTGACTTTGTAGATTTCATCTCCGTAGGAATTTGAGGTGACAAAATTTCTCCGTAGCGTTCTTACAAGGAAAGGAGAAATTTTTATCACAATATTGAATCGACCTTTTTTTACGAGAAGAAGTAAAAGTGGACTGATATGTGCGTAGATTTTGCAAGAAAGTGTTATTGTTGTTTGCAAAAAAAAAAAACAGTTTTTTGTTCTGTTCTGATATGTGACAGTGCTTGTTTTGTGGACAGTACCTACTACTATATTTTTCTCGCATGAAAAATATTTCACTCTCGTGGTTTCTTATAAGTCACAGCTTTCATCCGCGTATACGTACAAATCACTAAAAGCAATTGAAGGATTTCCAATACGTCACACTGCAATAACATTCCATGGGCTGATTTAAGAAATGCACGTAAATATAAATATATTTAGAAATTCAGATTGTAATGGAAAGTATGTTAGTTCCAGCAATATATTTTAAAATATAAAACATTTTACTATGTATGAATCTTTCCTTAAAGTAAAATACGAAATTTAATTTCTGTGTGTTGACTTTGATACTGAGAGGTCGCTACTTGAAAATATGATGAATTTATAGTCAGAAGCCGCGTTCGTAAAACTAACACTTGTTTCGTGAAAATAAAAATAAACCTGACGATTAAGCTGCCCTACTAAGCACACTTAAGTTTCTGACAAATTTGTCAAAACAGAGGTATTGTTACTTCTCTGAGCTATATGTCTCACTTAGTCTATAACTTGCATTAAATATTTAATATGCATATTTTTATAAACTAAAAGCTATTATGAAACTCGGTGTATCTACATTTTCACCTGGATAACTAAGCCATTTCTTAATACCTACAATTTGTTAAGCGATATTATTATATCGTCAGTAGATATAATGCTTTGCCTAATAAAATTGTGGTTACCCTAAAAACTTCCAACAAATTTTAGATACAATATATCCTTTAGTATTCATGGCCACATCACGGTCATAAACTGTTGCTAGTGGTGACCCACACGGTTGTATGTTGATCATTTTGTGTAATTTGTAAAAACTACAATGCTACCGTCTTCTGTAATAAAGAAATGCAATGAAAACAGTCTGTGCAGAAGCAATTTAATGTTGAATTTATGCACAGAAGTGAATTATACTCTTGGGCCAAGAAATACAAAAAAAAAAAAAAAAAAACAATTTTTAGTACGCACAGTAACATAAAATTTTGCTGAGCAGTCAATGTTATTTACAGTATAACGTTTGATACTTAATCATCATTATGTATGCTATATATAACTACTAATTGCATATACATGTAAACTCAAATAGTTTTAAAAACATAATTAATAAATTTATGGTGTCCATTGAGAAATCAAATCCGAGAAGTGCTAATGACAATGTGGTGAGGTACTTCGACCCTGACCACACATTTATGTCAAAATATTCCTTCCACCATTCCGTTGAGAAGTCTACGAAAACGAATATACAGTCATAAGTCTACGACTTCAATGACTTTTGAGAAGTCGTCTGATTGGCTTCGAAGAAAGTTACTGTACTCATAATGAAACATGGAGATGTCTATCAATGGACGAGTTTCATGTCTGTGAAAAACGTCAAAAGCAGTTCACCTGGCCGACCACGCCTTCATTACACTATAACAGTTGAAGCAAAATGTGGCAGCTTAATTCTTTCCTACAAAAAATATAGCAGTGAGTAGATGCATCTGGATTTTCTTCAAATGAAAATCATTAAAACCGGAAAATACCTGCACCGAACAAGCAAGAACGGTTTAGAGTGATCTCCGTTTTGAGAAAAGGATTTATACTTCAGTTGCTGTAAGGGAAATTGTCGGTTTTTACTGAAAGCAGACCAGAATTTTGGCATTCACTTCCACTTACTGGTAATGAAGGCAGAATAACGGAACAAAACATATCTACGAATAACAAAACAAAAAAGTTAAACAAAATATAACATTCCTAAACTACTGTACTGTAGATGCGAAACATTTCATAAACCACCTCCCTCCCCCTCCCCCAATCACTGCTCATAACCACAATATTTTTATTCACAAATCATAGGCTAAAGATTTAACGTATTTCTGAAATGTTACTTCGTAATCAAGAAAATTCAGAATCATTGGTTTAAAAAACATCGCTCATAACCTGAAAATTTTATATTCATTTGCCACCAATTCTAAAAAACACACGTTATTCGCACACAGAAAGGAGTATGAATAATTGCTAAACTATTTCGTATCTCTGTGCGCCACTTATGGTCTTGGCCGGTGACTTCATCAAATCTGTTTGAGTGAGAGATTTTGGTCTGCGCTTAAGGGGCCCGCCTCGTGGCACATGTGCTTGTGTGAGTGAGGTATGGTGCTAAGGGCGACGTCGTATGGGCCATACAACGGTGCGTCGCCTCTACGCTTAAGGCGTGCAGTCTTCGTGAAAAAAAAAAACTAATTTCCTATTGGACTTTAAGTGGTGACCCTATTGTTTTATTTTCGAAATCACTTTACTAAAGTCCAATGCACTACCCTTAAGTGGTTTCACATGTATTCGGCTAGTATATTTTCCTCTATAGCAGCCCTAAAAGGGGATTTCTAATACGTGTGTTGTCTTGAAAGTACTTAAGGACAGTCGTCTGAAGTGTGTGTTCTTTTCGTAGACAAACGGCGTGAACACACGTGTATTAGTTTCGGTGTAAAACTTTTTCTTCAAACACGCTGCAGTGTGATTTTATGGCCACGAGGCGGGCCCTTTAACATCGAGGTCTTCAGCGCTAGTGAAAGGTGACATGAGGTGAGTATGGCACAGCACCGGAATGAAGCGGCGGGAAAAACAGCAGATCCCCGAGAAAACCCACCGACCGGCGGCATCTTCCGGCACGATTAAAATCTGTTTGACATGGAAAGATTAACTACCCCATATTTGCAACGAACTCGATCCAGCATGTAGATATTTCTTCTGTGGGTCTAACAATTGTTCAATGTAATGTTGGGAGGTGATGAGGCGGTAAGGTTAATCTATAAACTCGCAATGTATACATGATCGCCTGCACGCTCAAGCCTGGCCGAAGATTGTCGAGCGCGCCCGAGGGCGCCAATACACAGATGGTGTCTTCAAAGTGATGCAAACAAATAGATGGTGGCAATGTATGGGATCTAAGTTAAGTCACCGTTTTGGGCGTCCCATTATGACAACCGCCTGTTGCTTAACCATTCGCAGTACGAAAAAGTATTGATGCCCCGGTCGAAGGAATTTTATAGTAATTCAATGTTGTTCCTTCCATTGCTAATTCGCATTTCTCTTAGATAATTTACTGTTTAGAGACGCGTCAACAAAAGTGTTCATAACCTCAAAACGTATGAGCGCCATGATGGGACGCCAAAGAAGCCGGTTTCAACTACTTCACAACAAGCCATCTCCTGACTATTCTTACATCCCGGTAAACAAATGACACTCTAAAAGTAGTAGGTAAAACAGAATAGTGGATGGTGAACAAGATGGTGGTAACTGGTGAACAATATGGTGGATGGAAAAAGATGAATGACGAGGGTTAAGTTTTATGGCCTGTCGACTCAACTCTTCTGATTGAAAGTGGAAATTGTATAATTAAATGACGTAATAAAGGAAATGCTGCATTTACGTCTGGAGTTTACAGTAAACTACAATAACATCTTTCGAATTACTCTATTCGTTTTCGCATTCGTAAAAAATAATAATAAATAAGACGCACCTACAAATCCGAATTTCGAATAACCTAGCATCTGGGAAATCTTTGCAGTATCGCTCGTAGCATTGGCAGGCGGCCATCTTAAGGGCGACGCCTACCACGCGCTTACAACGCATGCAACGTGTTCGTAATTGCTTTTTATTTACGAAACTATTACAAATTTGCCCATTTTGCCAATGTACGAAATGTAAATACACTTCAAACGATGACGAAAAGGCGGTTTCAAAATATTAGAAAAATTATTTTGGAGACCTTCAAAATGACTTAAATTAGCTTTTTGAACAGGTTATATCTGACAAACTGCTCACGGGATTCGTGTGAAACTACTGTAGATCTGTAGATACATGCAATGGACTTTGCATAAAACTTTTCACCAATAAAAAGAGGGGGCCACCGTTAAAAGTGTCAGTCAGGCGAGTGATCCAAGATATCCCTGCACGCCGATTCAGTGTCTTACGCTAGAGGCGATACTGCATCAGATGAGCCGGTTAACATCGCCCTTAGCGCCGTGCCTCAATCACTCAAACGCACGGCCAGTAGGCGGGCGCCTTAAGAGGGTGTAGTAGATAAATAAGTACTGAGTTCTGCAACTGAGATTTACCCGAAATTATGCATTTGTTTAGCGTGATCTCTTGCGCCGCATTTAAATGCACGAGATTTCGGCGTCAGACAATGTTCTTCAGAAATACGTTACTCGAGAAAAAATTTTTGTTCGGAAAGTTGGTAAACACTATTGTCTGGGATAGCTGTTTATTGATTTTTGCAAATTGGCTTTGAGAAACCTACAATTCTAAACTGATGTAGAATTGAATTATGTACCACGCACTATTAAGGCCTCGCTCTTTAGTTTGGCATTGGTTTCGTAAATATTTTTAACGCAAATTAATACATATATCATAAATTCATTCTACAGATTTATCACTTATATACCATCGGTTTTTATCTGCATTTTTCTGTTTCAGTACAGCGAACGGATTTTTAGGTTTTGCCCCTGAAATATCACATATTTTGCTGTCAATATAAGCCAAAATTAAGCAAAATAATTTTTTTTTTTGCTAGCAAACGGTACATTATAAAAAAAACGCTCCGGCGAAATTGTATACCGTATGACTGTACCCAGCCTCAAAATTTTTAAAGCATTTGGTTAAAAAGTACTTGAGTTATTTGCAATTGTTTGAAATGAATGAATGATCATCACCTTAAGAGACCAAGTCCCTCGCATGGGGAACAGAAATAGTAATTGTCTTTCCAATACCACGTGAACATAGGCGAGACTTTATGATATATGAGGGCTGGCCTTCTACGAGTTTGCGCCTTACTAAGGCAAACAAACATCCCGCTAAAGTGTACTTGCGTGCACGGAAGTCCCGCAAAGGCATACGACGGACATGCCACTAGAGAGCCTTGGGGAGCAGGTGGCCGCTCTGTCCCTGTCTCCTCTCGGAGTCTGTCCCGTAGACACGGCGGCCTGCAAGTGGTCCCAGGGGAGCACGTCCAGGTCCGGTGAGCGAGGCGGCCACGGGAATGGTCCAACTTCGCCGGGAGGGTATTCGACCGGCATGTACGCAGTTCCAGGAGTTCCTGACACCCTTCGTAATTAATGTATCTACGTACAAGCTTTCTCTCTACATTCATCTTGAGATATCCATCAACTCTCAAAGGTAAGTTAAATATATTCGTTATTTTTAATTAGTATTTGCAATAAGTACGTTTATCTTATAACCGTCAAGATGACAAATCATATCACTTACTGATAACAAATTTATGAGAACGTGTTTAGAAATTTATATTTGCACATTTAATTTTCCTTCTGTTAAAAATTTAAAAAAATGTATTTTATTATTACAATTTTATGTACGTGGCTCCTTTTTATTTATTTAAAGTATATTTTCACTAATTTCACTCTGCCCCGTAGGTTAGTTTATTAAGTATACTAATAGGGAATATTAATTTCAAACCTTTTTCCTGTAAATTTTTCTACTTTACATATTTTGCAGGTCGGTCGCGCTGTACCTGTTTGTAATAGTATTTTCCTTCAATCAGTTAAAACATCACTTCTTTAGTTACTGAGTGTAAGTATTAGATTTTTTTTTTTTTTTTTTTTTTTTTTTAAGGAATGATGTAGTGTTCAAGAATATAATTTAGATATTCAGGACTTGACGTTGCGAAACATGAAACGTTTGTCACATTAAAGAGAAATGGAACTGGTTATTTTAACTAGGTAAAGATAAGTAAGTAGGTATTGCATTTTTCTTTAACAAAATTCATATTTTAATATAATGTAAATGTTCTATGTAAAGAATAGTTACAATATCCAGAAATTAAATCATAATTGCTCACACCATTGTTTTTTAACTATTAAATAATAATTATTTGGTATTTTCTTGGACATAAAGAATTACTTCGCTTGAATTTAAAATGGTTTGAAATTAACTATATTGGCTGAACATACTCTACAGCTAAGTTATACTATTGTATTTTCATATATACGTATATATACATACAGAAGCTTTCAAAACATTGTTTATTTACAATATAAATAACTTCACTGCAACATTAACTGTCTATACACATGTAAACGAAGTTTAGTTATGTTACCATTACATGCATGCCATTAAAGTACAATTTCGTTGCTAGGTTGTTTGTATTTCCGTTAGAGTTTTTAGGGCTCCTTTTAATTTCTGCCATTTTCGTTGTTCGATTACATTTTATTGAAATTTATCTTACTTGCGATTAAACAACAGCTGCAGCGAAACCATATTACAGTTTTCAGCGTCGTTACAGATTTAAGAAGCATGTTTATTCCTAGACATATGTCGTAGTAGTGCATTTGTCTTGTAATATGTAGATATCAGGCACTTTATTGATATCATTGTTGCGATGCATTAAAACACGTATTGCGATATTTTCTGAAGATAATCCTAGAAGCCACGGTGGGTTGAACTGTCAAATGACTTGACTCTCGCCAAGGCGATCCTGTTCCGACACTCGGCGGGGCTCGTCCAGATTACAACCAATTGGGAAACGTGACGGACTTTACTTTTGGAAGGTGGGTATGATGGGGTGTATTCATTTTCTCACGTACATGCACTTCGTTACTTCTTCATTCACATCTCACCACGTCGTCGTACCTTATATATTTATTAGGTCTGTTTGTCTATAGGCGCGTCTCTCGTGTAATGCCGTTTCACGATTCCATGTTCTATGCAAGTTCTTCTGAAAGCTTCTCTTATAAGCGAAGTAATTTTTATCTGCGCCCAGTAGCAAAGTTTTCAGCGCTGACGAAGTAGTTATGAGGTACGTGAAACAGCGATTATACGCAAGGTCGGGGCTTCCACTGTACCTGTTTTAAATATTGCAATGTATGGTGAAGACAAGACTTTTAAAAGAATAACAAAAAAGGGCAAACAATATTAAAACAAAATTAACAATAAGATTTTATTTAGCAAAAACAGCTGTATGAATACAAATGAGACACAAAAAAAAACTTTTTTTTGTGCACATAACACCGTTTGCAAATGGGCAATTGAAGTAAATGTATAACTGAGCCTAAGTAATGGCTAATCAGCTGAGGCCGGGTACAGCACCTATCTTCAATTTCTTTGTACCTGTGAAACATACCTTCTAGCAGATAGTTGAGGAGGTTTCTCTGGTAAAATCTTGTCTCATTATAATGTTGTAATACTCATTAATACGAGAGAACATATTGAAAATTTTGTTTCGCATTCGTAGTGTAAACATAGTTTACCATAAGAAAATAACATAAATAAGAAAATCAGTATTGATTTACTGTGTAAAGAAAAATTATTCGTTAAACATGTCATAATTTTTATTTGAGGATAATGATAGTATTGCTTCTAGGTAAATTTTCGCTACTAGTTCAAATGAAGTGAGTGAGTGAGAGAGAGAGATTTTGGCCAGCGCTTAACATCGAGGTCTTTAGCGCTGGAGAAGGGTGACATGAGGTGAGTATGGAGCAGCACCGGAATGAAACGGCGGGGGAAACGGGAGATTCCCGAGGAAACCTGCCGACCAACGGCATCGTCCGTTTGTTCAAATATAATTTTCATGAAAAAACTTAACATCTAAACTAGAAAATCATTAACACTATTCTGATTGATTAAAATTTCCACATTGTAGCTAACCCTCCATGAAATACTGGAAACGACAGATTACCAATTTTCTTTTAATGTATTCGGCGAGCACTCTATTTAATCTTTCACGTTATTATTCATGCTGGCCGCCTGGCAAGTTTCTATGGAACCTTCCAAGAAGACTTCCAACGTAGAAGACGTCATTAAGGCGGCAGCCTGTTAGGACCTATTTTAAGCGTCCGACTACAAACATTGCGGAGAGTTAAGAGTCCCATACAGCTGCCGAACGTCCATTGTTGCAGCTTGTCAGGAGTAAGTTTTCCTAAGAGATACTACTAAACGTACGTTTGATATCTTTATCGACGAAAAGAAAACACATTTAAAACTACGCTCCCCTACTTTTGTTTTTTAGATATCATGCATAGAAGCATTGTTTTCAGGCATCTCAAAGTGGCCGAAAACGGCTTTTTCAGACAGCTGTCACGTAAAAATTACGAACCGTAATCGTAAAACGAAAACAGAGAAGCTTGCTTTGGACTTTACTTTACACTTCCCATAAATAAAATAATAGGTTCACTGCTCAAAGTCCCATAGAAAAATCCAACGGCCGAATCTCTGCATGCCGTTTTCGCGCCCCGCGCATAGAGACGATGCCACTGTTGACGCAGGGGCCAGTGTAGCTCTTATCGCCTGCCTGTTTCCCTGCCTCAGATGCTGCGTCTTGCGTGCGCTGTATAGGTCTCTTAAGAGGGCGAGGTACATAATACAATGCTAAAAGCATTAATCTATAGCTATAGGTTTCTTGAAGCTAATTTGCGAAAATTAAACAATAGCAATCCTAGACAATAGTTTTAGCCAACGTTTTAAACAAAATTGTTTCCAGTGTTATGAACTTCTGAGGCGCAACCTCTGACACCGGAACCTCGTGCATTTAACTGCGGCGCAAGAGATCACGCGTAACGAATTAGTAATTCTGGATAAATATATTTACTCATAAAGTTGACAAATACCATTATCTAGGATTGTCATTGAGTATTTTATCCATATTGTCTTCGAAAAAAGCGTAGAAATAAATTTATGTTTTCTGCGCTTATTTATCTACCACGCACTTTTAAGGGCGGCATTGTGCGCGCATTACGCATCACCCTATAGCCTCTAGGACCTAGTCACCGAACTGACGTGCTTTCCACTCTCCAGTAACTTGCCTCTATGAGGCATTCATGGCGACCCTATAATTATATGGTTGAATATTTTAGATGGAGTTGTATTGTATTCGCCTGTTCCTTTTTAGAATTCTTGATCAAGATAATCATGCCTGAAATTGTCCGAAAAGCACCGATATTCGCCATTTTCGGAAGCGAGAATATAAGCTTTGTAAGGGACTGTACACCCTGTGTGTAGTTTAGTTCGCTACACCCAGTAGCTCGCTGCTCGTCATTGGCTAGTTGCCGTCAGGCGACAACTCAGGCGTCAGATGCGTGCTAGCCGGCCCGACCCCGCCCGCTCTGCGCGCTAGGCAGTGTTCAGTCAGACGCCCGCGCAGTAAGACGTGCTGTTATGTCAGTTGTTAGTTAGCAGTCCGCGCAGTCAGACGTGTCTTTAGTGCTAGTATGGCAAGTGTGGTAAGACGTCCGCGTATATAGACGTAGGCGTGCAGTTACGAGAGCACGAGTACCAGAGTCGCATGTAGGCTAGAGACCTATGCATGGGCCGCCACGAGCACGCGTGAGTGCCCCACAGCGACGTCACCCTTGCTGTATAGTGTGTGGGACATTAGCATGTCAATAAATGGGTGAGACGCGCACCGTAACGTATTATGATCTTGTTAATTGTGACACCCGACATACCCACATTCAGGCCCTCTACCATCACGGCCCTAGCGACGACATACTCAGGTGTCTGAACTGTCCAGCGCAGTGCTCGTAATCCCGTGTAACACCTAAAGGGGCGGTTACAGCTCTAAATATTAGTGAATATCCTGAAATTGGTATATAAAAGCACTACGTATTTACACTAATAATGTCCTAAAATGTTTAGGAAGTAATTAACCTAAACGCAGTATGGGGTAGTTACCATAATTCCGCCTTGTAAATATGCAAACTTTTACACTTGTTACAATACGAGTCAGATCTTCAGTACAAATTTGTCTGATTTATAATAAAGTTTAGGGAGTGCTCCATAAATATCTGCGTAACCTATCTACCACATATACTTTATTAGCATTCCTATACGCACGTGTGGGAAATTTGCAAACTATTTTTTAGAGTGTGGAATGCTGTTTATAGAAACATCTGTCATGTGCGTTGAATAACTTTCAAATATACTTACATGAACCGTATCTTTGCACACAGCTCGGCTTGGTGACTTGGGCTGACAGCAACTGCAAGGACGTTTTTTCATACATATATTAATTTTAGGTATGCTTACATAAAACTTGTATTTGCGATATAATTTTTAAATTCAGAGCCAGTAGTGACATTAAGCATTAACAAAATTTTTAAGCCTAAGTGAGCTTACTGTTTTTTCTGTGTTTACTAATTTAATACTGAAATCAGTTAGTAATTAATTTCTCTCCAATTACGATTACACAGATAATAATAGTAAAGATATGTGAAAAATATGATCTTCAAATAACTGTTAACACAATTTCTATGTTCCAATTATCTTTCTTTTAAAACCGTTAACATATCATAATTTATGTTATGGATGAATTTAATAAGAATCTCGATTTTAGGAAAACTACCACTTTAATATACTAGCGCTTTCGTCGCCCGGCCTTCTCTTGTGCACGGCGACCTTGCCTTGATACATAACGCACCATGTAATTTTTTACAGTGTGGAGTTTCATGATGAGGTTGTACCGTGAAAAAAACTTTTCTAACGGAGTTCGTATTATCGATGCATAACGTGCTAGTGTGCATGCTCCGTGTAATGGGGGAAAACGGTAGATGTTGAGATAGGATGTATTGGAAAATTCGCGAGAAAAAGCACGTCGTTAAAATTACGGATGTAAGTTTGGCCAAGAAGACGCATCGAGCGTAGAACGAAAAGTTGATGTGGCAAGAAAAAAAAAAAAAAAAAAAAAGGAATGCTACAGTATACGTATAAATTTTCTTAACGGAACTAAATAACAAATGCGACAAATGTTAAATGCTTTATGAATTATATTTATCAATCATTTGAACCAAATTCTCTTGCATTGCTTAGAGCGTGACAAAAGCGCTATAAAAATGCTGCACCCTTAAAACATATGTTTGTATAAGTGTTCAAGTTAATTCCCACAATTGTCAAATCTAGCAGTTACATACAAGTAGTTTTACATAAAGGAAGATTAGCTAATACATACATTATGTGTTGTATAGTTATAATAATAAATATACAAGTAATTAAAATATTTTAGCACTAAATATCCGTATTTTTCTGAGCTGGTATCTTAGGAAGACCAATTTCCACTTCTGTATATTGTTGCAATCTGTGTATTTATTTTGTAACTTTTTGGCGCTTTAAAATTTTTAATTCCCTACTTGTTGTGTATGTTGTGACGTATCACAGAGAAATGCTACAAGAAGCTTCAGACATACCGAAAAATTACTGGAGTAGTAAAAAAAGATCATTAAGAAAGCTATTTTTTTACCAAGATAATATAATTTAAGAATTTTTTTTATCCAAACATTTTTATTTTAGGTGAAATTTAGTTTCCACCTTCAAACACTTCGGGAAGAGGAAATTCCACTACTGTAACATGATGCCTTGTATACAGTATATTATATAAATTGTATTATTTTGGAAATTTTGCAGCGCGTTAAGAGATTGAAATTTCCAAGCACATAGCCTTATAATTTCATGTGCAATATTATGCATAAATGTGTACACACACACACACACACACACACATATATATATATATATATATATATATATATATATATATATATATATATATATATATATATATATATATATATATATATATATATATATATATATATATATATATATATATATATATATATATATATATATATAAACATTCGAATTCAAATATATGTAATTACAATCTGTTCAAAATTCACCTGTTATATTTGGGAGGTTAAATATTGTGTAAAATGGTGACTAATTAAAATTGCATTTATAGCCTAAATGAAACACATCTACCCTTAAAAGTCTTATGTCTTCAATCCTTATGTTTGTAATACAGAGTGTTCCTAAATGATCCTTACAACTTCGATGGCCAATATTTAGAGACGGGGAAAGATAGAAAGGTGCAGTTTGCAGTACAATGTGCATACACACCTAAAGTTTGGTAGCCAGTTAACAACATTCAACGTGTGCACCATTTGTTGCACACAAGATATCTTATCGATATTCCAGTTCCGACCATGCCCGGTCTAGCATGACGTCGTGAACACGTTCAATTGCTGATGTTATGCGAGTTCGCAGCTCCCGCAGATCTTGGACCGGCGTCTGGTGGACTACATCTTTCACAAAGCCCCATAAGAAGAAATTCGTGCGAGACAGTCCGAAGGTGAACGTGTTGTGTGGTCTGCTTCACAACCATGTGGTTAGGAGGTCGGGGCTTTGGGCTTTGAACGACGAATTTCAAGGTCGCTGTATTGGCAGAGGAGCACACATTTACTCCCCATCCCCCTCCGGTCCCAAAACATTACCCCACTGGATTTCTTCTTACGGGACTTTGTGTTCGGTGAGCTACGTTGATAGTTATGAATTCCTGGATAAATATTTGTTTGCTCTGGTTTATTTGTAAATAATTAGCGGTTCGTCTTGCTGTAGTGAAATACGTTATCACATAGTTGCCATGCTTATGTAAAATCCACAAGTCACAATGTAACGTTACCGCAACAGAATTACATAACAAATATATTTGATTTAACGAACAATTTCAAAATGCAAGCATGTAACCATGAACAGAAAATAGTAACTAAGTCGTGATCTTCTGGTGTATTAGGGTGGCTACCGTCCTGTTGGTACCAGTTTCTGAAATAATTCTATAAAAGTTACATTTCTACTGTTAACAAAGGTATGAGTGGATTAACAACTAATATTTCATACAGGAGTTGTAGAGAATATATATTTGCCTCATTTTGAGTCATATAAAGCATTGTTAACATACATATTAAAATTAATGATTAATATTACGCTATCGAATGCTTGGTTTATCAAGTCGATCGTTCAAAAACTGTTTTATGAAAAGCTGTTCCTACATACAGCTTAACATAAAATTCCTAGCTTTGTTACAAAACTAATTGATTATAATAAAATTCGAAAATTGTGTTTGAAATATCAGGTGAACCTATAGGGCTCCTACAGGCACAAATACACGTACATACACTTATAATTAACCTTGCTAGTTTTAGGCTTAGTGCATTGGTAAAAAATATTCTTTTCATGCTAGTATTTCACAATATGGACCAAAATGATTCATAACTAACATGGTTTAACAATTTTATTAAGAATATTACTTACTAGTATACAATAAGGAAGATGCCTAGAAAAGGTATTTAATATTTAAATCATTCTTCGGAATCATTTCGGCCCCAAATGCAGCCAGGCAAATTTTTTTCCTTCCATTAATTGTTACGTTTCTCGAGAACGGCTATGAAAATTACAGCCACCCGTGCTGCCATCTCTGGACGAGTTTCGCAAGACTCCGCCCTCCCCTCGAACTATCGGCCTATCAAGTGTGAATTGAACATGCCTGTTGGGTAATGAAGATACCGCAGCCAGTGGAACAGCCAAAAACATTACAGCTGCCGAGATTTAATAGCAATCTACAAGCATTTGACTGTAACTTTTAACTTAAAAGAACGTATTCATTTATGCTAACAGTGTCATACTGTACAGTACGCATAGAATAAATATATGCATGTATAAAATATATTTTGGGTTTTTTTTAAAGCAGACAGGACTCTTCTGGTAGCTTAAACTATACAATCCGCTCAATTTATCGGACGGTGCTATAGTAAAGCTTAAACATGAAGTAAATTGCACTTTATTGCTGCGCAAAGGAACTACTATACATATTTATACTCATCGGAGTTGCGTTCATTCCAGTTTTTATCACATAAACTACTTTATTTAATACAATTTCACGACCTGACCGATGTTGATGTAGTTTCCGTTTTATATATATCAAAATATGCAGCATTGTGACGTCACAGGGACTTCAACATGGTGGTTCATGTTTTTTACCGTGTAAAAACAGATTGCTCTTTTTGTTTACGTTTCTCTTGAGTTATACAGACGCAAAGAAAGTATGGTACCGTTGTCCATTACATCAAACATGCTTTTAAATGAAAATATGATGAAAATATCTACTTTCCTTATTATTCACACCGTAATACGATAACAAGCAATTTGTTATACGAAATCCATTCCAGCTGCAAGCAGTATGTCGCTACATTTTGAATTTAATTGTTCACGACCAACTCACTGCACTGTTGAAATTATTATTTATTATTATTATTATTTTTTTTAATTTTTAGTAAAAACATGATCAGTTTATTTATATGGGGTCGTGTAGAATTACTTGACAACATATTAACGACCATAAGCGTAAATTCGAGTTAAATTACGCGCTTACACGAAGTAAATTATAAAGGCCCATACCACCGCAACGGAATCATCGAAACGGTGTGTCGGAAGTTTCAGCCGACTAGTGCTATATAAATCTGCACTGTATCAGTTGCAAATGGTGATAGCGGCTGGTACTGTCGCCGCATCTGCCATCAATCTTCTCTAATGGATCCCTTATCGCTATCTGCTGGGAGTGACCCGCGTATCCGAAGCCAAAGCAGGCGCCTGTATTTTCCAGCGATGGAGCTCGCGATCCACAATCCACTTGCCATGCGACACAGACTTCCAATCCATTATCGCCATCAATTATTCGTGGCACGGATCAGCCTATGATGGCGGAGGAGGAGGAATTTCCTGAAAACTACCCTCTCATCCTTGCCTGTTCTTAACCTCGGCAGGAACAAACACAGCCGGCGTTCACCGCAAGAACGCGTGATACTCCGCGCTTGCCTCCTGACTCGAGAGCTTGTTTTTTAGTTTCGCAGTGATTTCGAAAATGTTTTTTTCATTGCTACCACTCATATCAAAATTTTGCTCCATGGTTTTGACACTAATATTTCATGATTTCTATCAGAATTTTATTGTAGCAATGTACTGAACCGTCTTTTAGATTTCGTCACCAAAAGTACCGCGTTCTTTCTGTCGTGAAAATAAGCCAAAATGAAGCAAAATATACATACAGTTTTTTTTTTCTGGCGGATGGTTACATTATTTTTAAAATCGAATCCACGGTGTTATGAGTCGTGTGACTGCATATTGTCTTAAATTTTTTCAAAGCTTTTGATTAAGAAATGTTTGAGTTTTGGCACCAGTCTGAAAAAAATTAGAGGGCATGGTAGATAAATAAGAGCTGAGTTCTACAATTGAGATCTACACTTTTTAAATGTCAATAAAAAAAACTAGAAAAGAACAATCATTGACAATTATATTTGCCAACTTTATTAGCAAACACTTACCCGGAGTGATACATTTGTTAAGCGTGGCCTCTTGCGCCGCAATTAAATGTTCGAGACTGCGGCTCAGAGATTGTTCTTCGGAAATACGTTACACGAGAAACATTTTAGCTCGGAAAGATGGCAAAAACTATTGTCTGGAATCGCTGTTTGATTTTATTTTTGGAAATTGGCTTCGAGAAACCTACAATTCTAAGCTGATGCTATAAGCGCTGAATTATACACCTCGTACTCTTTTGCTGGGTTCAAAAGCACTTATTTTCGTACGCGCGTACGTACGTGTTAAAGTAGAACCAACGAGTGTGCATGTTTAGCATTAACATCCTCGCATGGCGTGCATAAATAACAGAGTTGATCAACTTTCTACTACGTACGCACGCTATGTGGTGGTTGTGTATGCAGAATTTAAAAACGCAAGACTCAATTAAATATTAATTTATATCGTGTAATCATTTTTCTTGTGGACATAAATTATTAAATTCACTTCAAAAATGCAAATAAATTTCGATCATATCATGGGTTTAATACAACTACTACATAACTAGGTT
Organism: Medauroidea extradentata; assembly: GCA_003012365.1. Classification (NCBI taxonomy): domain Eukaryota; kingdom Metazoa; phylum Arthropoda; class Insecta; order Phasmatodea; family Phasmatidae; genus Medauroidea; species Medauroidea extradentata. The sequence continues at coordinate 35,761 of PNEQ01127212.1, read as the reverse complement.
GCTGGATACATCTACTTGTGACACTGCAAAAAGCTTTTATCATATTATTTGTTAAAACGCAATTTTGGGTTGTTACAATACTCCTAATTGACACAATTATAAATACATACACATACGTTTAAAACAGCGTAAGGATAGTATAAAAACCTGTAAATAACTGACTCTTGGAAATGTTAAGTTACCTAGTTCTTGTACTAAACTCACGATGTCTCACCGACATTTCGTTATGACATAAACAATTTCCGCGTATGTATAGTTTCAATGTTTGTGAATCCAATCCCTAATATTTAACGTACGTAAAACATGGTTGTGAATCTGCATTTACCCTCTTAGCTGCGCCGTCCAAACTTGCCGCATTTTCTTCGCGTAAAGAAACACAAATGCCTCCTCTCGACTCACGTGCTCATGGAACTTCGTCCTAAACTTGCGTTAAGCTGTCTCTAAGGCGGAAGATTAACCTTAGCAAAAAAAAAAAATATAAACCTTCACTGACCTGACGTACCGTAAAGTGAGGTAACATTGTGCCAACTGTAGGTGACTATTGCACTTACAATGTTTATTTTGTGGTTGTTGGTAGTAAATTCATAATGGCTTGTTTTACTGTATAGTTTATAATACTCAATTAGACTTACCTATTATCCACTTAAATTATCTAAAATTAAATATTTTGAGTAGCTCAAAGTCACCTCTCCTGTGACAAAGTCACCCCGTTTGACGGTACTGATCTTAATAAACTTTAAACGGCCTGATTTTTATGCTCTTATTAATTGTCAAGCCTTTGACAAAATTCACCGCATGTTCCATTTCCTCTCTTGCTCTCCTGTTGAGCAGGTAGAACTAACCTACTGTACTGTTGTGGACATACGTCATTGCAATATTATGTCGTCCAAGAAATGTAATATCCAGTTTTCGTACAGAATCATGTGCACCGGGAATTGATAATGCATTTGGATGTTTCTTGCATTTGGACAGATTAACGTACTGTACTGTTGTGGACATACGCCAATGCAATAATATTTCGCTCCAGAAATAAACAATGTTGCAGTGGCGTGTGTTCACAGCTGTACAGTATGTTATTCCATCCAATTGCAAGAATCATCCGATGAAATTAGGAAGAAATAAGCCACTTTTTACAGCAAATATTTCCAGGAAGTAAATATAGCTTAGTACTCGTTGATGTTCTTTCTTATCGTCAGTAAATTTGGAAGTTCAATTATGCTTTTAATTTACTTGCAGTTGGTTTTAAAGTCTCATTTGAGAAACTTCCCAAACTAGGCAATATTTAACAAACGATAAGTAACGTTTGAATCGTCTGATTAAGTAAATATTTCAGTAATTTTGAATATAGGAACCGCCAAAATTTTATGGACATTCTTGAAGACACAGGGACAAGGAAATTACGTATATTAAATCCAGGGAAAATAAAATTTTTTAGGTCCAATGACCTGCCAGCTGGACTCTACTATAGTATACATTATAGAGCCTCGGCTGATTTTTAATTGCTTGCTGCTCCAATGAGTAACCAATCTCATTCCAGATAAAGTGGTACGTATCTTCAACCCCAGTTATTAGAAAGTGTTTTCATTGGTTTAAACTTATCTACGACGTTGTGTTGAGCCAATCACAATTGCTGTAGAAATGTATAGAGCCTAAACCTTGCTACTCTGACTAGTGCTGGAATTAATTTTCTAAGATGTTGTTGTATACAATTAAAATCTTGAGTCGTTCAGAATGTTATATTTAAAAACCAAGCTAGATATTATAGTTCGCCTAACCTATGAACAATTGTTTAGCCAGAAATAGGTTTTCTTATAATTTTAATAACTTTTGGGTAAATAAAACGTAGGAATATTTGACTAGACAAAAGGTTCGTCAAAAACGCAGCACTCAGGCAAACTTTGCTAATAAATATGACAAAATGCACTGTTATACGATTATTTTCTTTTGTGCAGTGACTTCGAAAAGCCTTAATTTATATATATATATATATATATATATATATATATATATATATATATATATATATATATATATATATATATATAGCGTTTATTTACAGAGAACACTTTTAAAATCTACATGTGCCTGTCATGTGGTATACCTCATTCTTTTATGACTTTCTAGTTACAAAACAATAGTTGGTACTTCTGTACTACAAGTATTTTCAAGTATTCTCTGATATATGATTGAAATAATATCAATAATATGTCATATGGTTATTGAGTCATCTTCATTAACAATATAGTTCACCGTTATTTTTATTTCAGTTACCAAATCTTTAAGTTCAACCTTTTGTAACGTTGTGATCTTAATTTATGTATATCGTTACATGACAGAATAATGTTGTATATTTAATATACTAACATAAAAGAGACAGCTCCAAGTATCCTTTTACGTAATAGCAACAAGTCTAAACGCTTATTAGTAATAGAATAACAGTCGAATTACAACAAAAAGTTATCAACATAACTAACGAGCCTACTTCCCTCAGTAACTTATTAGGGCAAATTTACCCAGTATGTTACAAGCATGTTATATGATTGTCATTTAAAACGATTAGTAACTATATTTATTATATTTAACCTAAATTTTTGGTTTGAATTTAATGTTTGAAGGGTTCCCGAAATAAAACATGTTAATTTAATTGGTATGTTATCTTCCAAACTTGCAGAAATTACGGAACTAAATCACTAGACACTACTTACTCAAAGACTGAGTTTCAAACATACAAAAAAACATAAATTCTAGTCTAAATATGTTAATTAAAGCCAGTTGCGCAGACAGGGGAGGGGGGATATCGGTATATACGTGGAGGTCGGTGTATACAGCAGATGGCATGTTAGGACTTCCTTGAAGTCAACGTATATATGTCAGTTTTGCGCGAACAATACTTTATTGTTGACCAACACACAGCAACGAGTAGATCGAGTAAGGTTTTCGTAAGCGTCACGTTTATGGTATTGATGCTGTAGAATGGACAGATTTCAGTGAAAACGGTTACGTGCGTTGAATTCGGGCGTAAAGAGCGATCAGATACGTGAAATACATCTGCTACTATTACATGTCATGAGCAAAAAGGCGATGTTTTACATTTGCATAGTGTAAATTGTTAAACAATTGTTTAGGTAGATAAACCTAGCGAACTAACCTTTAAAAAAACGGCCACATATATTGCTTATTTACGCATATGTATGTCACTGTCGATGTGCAACTGCTTGCTAACAGCAATAAAACGAACAAATTTGCACACAAAATGTTAAACAAATACCAAATCTAGCATAAATGTTAGTTTAATAATGGTGTCCATGCACAAATAGTTGGCGATGTCGGTACTCACAGAAACGTGTTTCAAAACGCAATCACGTTGTAGAGTTTTAATATAATTTCAAAATTTTGTTCTCCAATCAACATAGCCTGAGATAAACACGGCGCATCTGCTATTCGACAAATCATTTAAACTCTTTTGCTCTTCAAACTTCGAGTAAAATACATAAGCTCTTATGGTGGAAAGAATGTTATGGTCTACAGTGGCCACGTGTATAAAAGTTCAAGCAACAAGGGCACAAATACACTGACTTCAAGTGTTTGCCTCGGCAGCATACAGCATGGCCACCCCTTGGGTGTATATATGTGTGTGTGTATATATATATATATAAATATATATATATATATATATATATATATCCCTTCACCTCGCGATTTACCTCAAATTTTAATAAATTTCAAAACTCTAAGTACCCTTTAAATATATACAAAAATGCAATAAATCCAAATAAAAATGTGTGTATGTATGTAGTGGATCGGTATACAATACATTGCAACAAAAATATTCCCTCTGTCCCCCCCTCCACCGTCCAGAAAAAAATTCTGTCGACGCCCGTAATTTTAACCGGAAATAAGTCCTTACGTGTTAATTTGCTCATGAAGTAGGCCTACTTTACTGAAAAATGCCACAGCTACATAAAACCATCCTTCAGAAATCAAATTTCGTATGGCTAACTGCCAAAGTATTAAATTTTGTAAAAACAGGTCAAAGGGCTCTCAAAATATCACATCAAATATTAACTCATGTCGTGTTACGTTTCAAACTCGCCGAACTACAACAACAAACTCTGCTAAAACCAATTTTTTTTATAAACTGTCATATGTAAAAGTAAGTTACTACTCTCGTATGACCTGAAATATGACTTAAAATTTAATTTTCTGTCTTCCAAAATGGTTGCCAGACTACACATATCCTACAAACTAAAGAAGTATTTTGTACATACGCCATTGCAGCATGTGATGTGTCACAGAAAACCAGAGAATACACACAAACAGACAAGTAAACAAATAAAAGGACGTTGTTTGCAACTGGTAAACAAAGGTAAACGTATACAATTCCACAAGGATTTCAGTCTGTGATTTACAAGAAAATAACACAAACCAGCACTCAAACACGCAGTCTGCAGGTGCTTCTCGGACTGTGATTGTGCCTGAAGATGGGGACAGATTACAGTCTTCAAAACGTCACTATTTGTTTTGTCGCAAGTTGACCATTGTGTTAGTCTGTGTTTTCATTGTCATTCTTCCCTCGAGGTACCTTGTGTTTCTGCTGTGTCGTCTACATCCAGTTTTTGCCATTCGTTTTGTTTTGTCTATTTGTAACTGTAATTATTTTTTGTCTGTTGTTTATAACTTACTAGCGGAACTCCTTTTGCTGAAAAATCTGAGTTTTTTTTCCTTGGTTTGTTTTTCGGTGCTTGGATGGTAGTTTGTGTTCATTTGTTTTCTTGTAAATCACTGACTGAATTCCTTGTGGGATTGTATATGTTTACCTGTGTTTGCCAGTTGCAAGTAAAGCCCTTGTGTTTGTTTACTTGTCTGTTTGTGTATATTATCTGGTTTTCTGTGACACGTCATTTGTTGCAATGATGTTTGTACAAAATACTCATTCAGTTTGTAACGTTCACCCATTGCAAGAATCATTAAAAAATTACTTATATCCTATTAAAATCAAAGTTTGGCCGATGAACGGACAACATAAGAATTACGTTATAGCACTCACATTATAAATGAACGAAAATTATTCATGTCGTTCTATCCTACTTAACGGCTGACCTAACGCTATGTAGCTCACGTTCGGTTCCTGGAAGTGTTGATCCAGACTTTCACATGTTTCAAACCTGCCGGATGATGTTGTTAAGCTCGTTTTCTCGTGGTCCCCCAACTGTACATTCCGTTGCAGCTGTTTCTTACATCATCCCCCATCAGCGGTGAAAACTTCGCTGTTCTGTGCTCTGCAAACTCTCTTCATGCAATAACTAAAACAATTTCATAATAAAGTATGTATAAAAATACAACAGGTTTGAACCGCAAATACCAACCCAGAGCAGTCAGTTTAAAGGTAATTAACTGCGTGATAAGCGCTTTATTTAATACATTTTTTTAAAATACTGCGTATCGGATATGCAATAATAAAGTCTGTTATGTATCTCAAAAATTAATTCCTGGAGACAAACACGTTTCTTTGTGTTTAATTCCTGGATATGTTTTGGTAAACTGATATTTTAACTGCTAGAGAAGAGAGAACTCAACCTGTCCTCGGCAGTAACGGATGACGAGCATGTATTTTCGGTCTGCACCGACAGACGGACAAACTAGGGCAGCAGACTTGTCACAAGGAGCTTACGAAAATTCACTCACTAGAGTAAGGTAGGTTACCTTAGTCACGTGACAAGGTTTTGTAAAATACCAGGATGTGATGAACACCTGCTATGATATCCAAGGTTTTAAGATTGCTGGAACAAAAAAAATCTTACTTTCTACATAATAAATAGTTTTGCAATATACTACGAACGCAGTGTATTACTTACACGCTATTTAATTTATATTCATGCATATAATGTTAGTTTTAATTGTTGATCGATAGGCCATTAGTTGAGATTTAGAATACAGGTAAATTTCTCTCTGGTTACATTTAGAACACCCTAATATTGAAATTTTGACTGGCCTATCACACCCTTGTGAATTTTCATAAGCGCACATTGAAGGCACACGAAGGGGAGGAGGTGGCTGGGCAAAGAAGGGCGGTGTGAAGGGATGAAAGGGGAGGAGGAAGGGCCCAGACCGACACCAGGCGTCCCTTAACCGAACGTCCAAAGGGCGCTGAGCACACTGCACGCAGCATCAATCTAATTGCTGCAATTGTCTCCGTTACACGAGTCGCTCCACCCCCAGGAGCCCTTGTAAAAGAGGGGTGGGGGTGGTTGTGTTCACCACCCCTCGTCGCGCGACCACAGCGGCCATTGTGCGGGGGTGTAAACACGTGTCCAGCCACCCTCCAACTCAACCCCCTCCTTCTTGGGGAACTGCTGACCGCAGAGCGTTTAGCAGCCTGGGATTCGCTGCGGTCTGTCGACACCGTCAAACAAGTCGCGTTGGCGTTCGCGCGATACGCGAGGACCACTGCAGCGACTATAATAATGACGAGGCCAGTGTGACGTTGCAACTTCCGTCCTTACAGCTATCTTCGCCCTACGTGTTGAATTGTCGTGTTTATTTTTTCAACCAATGTTTCCGTTTTATTATTATTTTCTTTTGCCTTTAAGAGATTTCTCCAATGGGACAGCGGATGATTTTCTGCAGTGGCTACAATGTTTCGAGTCTATACAAGTTTTTAGGTAGTTATGTAAGCATCACTCTGACGCGAATAACACCTCAATATCTCTACTGGTTAGATAAGTATCATCGGCTGATAGAAAACAAATTGTATGCCTTTTTAACCCCTTTAGGTGTCGAATTTCGAAAAATCTTATTTTCACACCATCAATATTAAGTTTAAGTATCAAAGTGAAGTGAAAATTACGACGATAGCTCATTCAGTCAATGCAAGTTATTTTTTATTTTATTAGATAACTTAATTAAATAGAAAACATTGTTTGTGACTTTCGAAGCAGATGGTCCAAAAAGCAAGTACGACCAGCGAGAAATATACACAGGAGTTTCGTTCTACAGCTCTAACGAGACCCGGTGTTGTACAACCTCAATGAGCCCAGTAATTTAATAGTTCATTTTTAAAAGTAGTTTTCATGAATATTGTCGACGTTAAGTGGCGTAGTTGTTTGTAACTCCGATATATTTTTCGGGAGGTTCTTGGCTAGATTTCCTTTTAGAGGCTGTGCAATCGTGCAAGTCTGACAAAAACTGCAATGCAGATAAAGTTAGTGTGATTTGGATGGAGTCGTTAAAAATGATGAAAATGTATTATGCAGTCCGCTATCTTCTGAAGTTCCTCGACAGCATCAGCCCACATAAACCATCGCACTAACCTGAAGGTTGGGGCACCAAATACGTTTATATTTCAGCGAAACATTATTCCACTAAAACTTCTTAATGCCCATTAACTTCAAGTGAAGGTTTAATACGTTACTTTTCGCATGGACAACTATAGTTACTTATCCTGCTGCAGTTAGCACAAACTAGCATATTTGTCATTCTAACGTTTGATGACTGAACTACCAATCTCGTGTTCGAAGCGGTATCTACTCTGAGTAATACACGCGAGCAAAGCCGCAGTCAAGTAGCATTGACAGTTAAATAATATGATATAGGAATGTTTTTTTGTGAAAATAAAATGTTTTACAGTAATTTATGCATTACTAACGATTCGAAAAGTGGAAAGTTCCTTAGCATCACTTATGTTTTGTATGTGATTATTACATGTCCATTAGCATGGTTGGCAAGGAACATGTTTACATAAATCCAAATTAGGTTTAAATTAATAATATGTACCTTATACAGTACTGTATTTATTGAACTATGCTTCAAAAATAAATGCTCAGCAATTGAATATTTATCATAGGGCCTAGAATGAATTTATCAGAAATATCAATTATAACAGAAAAATATTTGATGGTAGTCAATACTATTTACGATGAATATGTCTCTGACTGTACATAAATTGTACACAAATAATACATACCTGCAATTTATCACTATCCATGAACTGACATGTTAGTTGGTTATATATATATATATATATATATATATATATACACATACATATATAAAACAAATAAGGATTTATCTTCTACAACACAGACATACATATTTTTGTAGTTTAAATAAATGTATATGGCATAAGTATAATTTATTTAATTTATAAGATTAAAAAGGGTTGTTTTACGTAATGGTAGCAACATTATGATGACTAAGACTATCTCTAAACACTTAACATGGTTGCATGTCGTTTATAAATCGAAACACATCATAGCGTGTCTCTTGAATGAAACTGCCCTGGGAGGAGATGTTAAGCTGGGGACCTAGTTGCGAGTAATACTGATTAAAAATTTCCCCCGATGATCAACCCATTTTTTATAATCTCGTCGGACGCGTAATCGCCGGAACGCGTGACGAAGCCACTACGACTTTTAGGCGTCGTTTAAATCAGGTCCCTGCAAGGGTAGTGACGGCAACCCGCACGCGACCTTCCCCACTCCCTTACATTGCAGACCGCCCCCTCCTATCCGGCAGCCACAAGTCCGCCCGCGACGGTGCTGCTGTTCCGGCCGTGCTTTCATTACGTTAAAATCCAGCTAATTGCCCCTTAAGTAGGGCCGATCCCCCCGACGAGCCAGGCGAGTTCTTTGGCGAGGCGCATTAATTGGATGGGCGTGATGTGTCTCCTGTTAGCGCCTGCCCGCCCATTTAAGTGATAAGTTTGAGTGCTGTTCGGAGGGAATCTTTCCGCGAAATAAGGCCGCGTCGTGCTGCTACCCACTTCTCAAATATATCGGAGTATGGTAAATCTTAACTAGTCCAATTACTATAATTTGGCTGCGTTAAGCATTTTAACTCTTTAGATTGGCCAAATATATATTAAAAAGTATTTCATTGCAGTTTGTGTAATTTTGCCACGTATGTATACGGCATAACAAAATCAATACTAAATTTCCTTAATAACATAAATTCAATAAAACTATTATATTATAAACTATTTTTTCACAACTTTCCGAAACGGTCTGTGAATAGGTACGATTGTCATTTAAGAACAGGTCTGCTGGGGTACCCATACGGTATGCCTTGTTTACAAAACACATTTTTTATACGTTTAATAATATTCTAATTTATTATAAGAAAATCTGCTCATGATTTTTTTGTTTAAATCTAACATAAATAAATTTGAAATGCATAAAATGAAAGACAATTTAGATAAAATTATTGTAAAGTATTTTTAATCGCTTAAAAAGCAAACACACTTCGGAGTAAACCAAACTTAATAATAAACTTAGATATTTTTTAATAAAATTTTCAAGAGATGCGTTTCTTTTACTTATATAATATGCAAAGAGATTTTGTACACACCTCTTCCTTAGCATCTGTTTGTGAGACTTAGGTATTTTTATCCTAACCTGTTTTTTTAATAAAGGTGTTTTTTTTTTTGGGGAGATGAACTATCCTGAAAGATTCACATGATACTTGACATGAACTTGGTAGTTATAAAAAGCTATTGTTGTAACCATTAATTACTACAAATATCGATTAAGAAACCCTACTTAAAACAGCTTCCAATAATTTCGGCTCAGAGAAGAAAAAAGTGTATTCAAACATTTTCCTTCATAACCATAATGTAATATATGTTTTTAATATTGGACTGCATTGCAACATATGGATAGTGGTATAGGTATTGATAAATATAAAAAAATTGTAAATGTCTAGCATATTCGTCTCGGTAATATGCTAAGATAAATTTAAAAAAAAATTGTAATATAGGCAACTGAAGACATTTGACACAATCATTAATTTAAAGAAGCCTTAAAATATATATATCTTAAGATAAATGTCTGCTTTAAAAATATGTGGTGGAATTCTGTTTTCACGTACGTTTTAAGACGACAATATGTCGGCTGTCAAGAATTAGGTTAATGCTTTACATTAGTTCTGGTGCCATTGTTAAAACATACTATTCAATTGTGAAATTCAAACTTAGTAAGCAACATGCATTAATATTGTTTCTTTACCTCTTCAAGAGACATATCGTGATCCCTGTTTCCATGCACATAATTGCGAAACAACTTCCAGAAGACAATAATTCATAGATTGCTAACGATAGTTTTCATCTCCACAACAATACTATGTATAATTTTGAAATTTGTCATCGTAATCTGGAGGAACAGACGGCTAAGAAAAACGACGAATGATCCCAACTGTCCGTGATACTCATCAAACCAAATATTTTCTAGTTTGTTCCTGATTCAAATTTTAGGAAGTTTGTTTGAAAGTTCTTTTAGGGGCTTCAAGTTTTATGTTTATTACACCCATATAAATAAGTAAAGCGTAATTTTACAACATATTAGATCAGTGACTGTAATGAAGATATTTTGGTCATTAATTAACATCTAGATATTTAGGGCTGTTGAGGGGGACATGATTTATGTACAAATGCCGGAATGAGGGAATGGGGAAACGGGAGATCCACCTTAAAACTCACTGACCAGAGGCATCGCCCGGCACGATTCCCACAAGCGAAAATCCGGGAACCGAACAACCCCCCTCCCCCTCCCGGGAAACGAACCCGGATCATCTTGTTGAGAGAAGTGCTCTACCTACTGCGCCAACCGTCGCCCTTATCACATTAGATTCTATAAACTTTGTGACCTCAGTAGCAGAGTGGTCAGAATACTACCAACCTTCCACCAAGGCAATCCCCGGCATGTGGGAATCGTGCCCAGACGATGTAGATGGTCAGTGGGTTTTCTCGGGGATCTCCCGATTCACCCACCTTCCCCATTCCGGTGGTCCATCATTGCAGTAACTCATTCCATGGCATTCTTCGGAGCAGACAGATGTCTTGGGAAGCCAGCCAAGTAATAGGTCTGCATCCGTGGTACGATAGGCTACATCTTCATACGATATTTTATTATATAATCTTTCAGATAAAATATTAACCGTATATTTAATGGGAAATCACATAATACCATGTAATAATTATTTGCAAAACACAAACAGTTTCGTAAACTCCAATGCGTTTGTGAATGAAACACATTCAGTTACTCCACTTACTCTTCAGTAGTGATAGATCATTTCTAAATGCGAGGCGATACTTCTACTAAACATCTAATCTTGATTTCATTGTCACGTACATGACAATCTTTTCTGATCACATATTGTTTTTAACCACGTTGCATTAATTAAGGTAAATAGTTCACAAAACTTGCTAGACAAACATTCGATAGGAAATAAAGCTTGATATCCGAAATTGTTTGTTTAGCAATGATACCAGAAATGAATCCAGGAATATGCGTGGATGGTTCGCTGACTGATCCTTACCTGGTTGTCTATACAGTAAGTCCAACATTCTCATGTGGCACACACATCGTACTCAGTTTTGAGTGGTATGTTTTAACTATATGTGGTTTTATAATCTACAAATATATTGAATTTTATGTTTTAGTTTTTATAGATAGGGGTCACAACAATGGTATTATTACGTTCTGTGTATTCTGTGATCGCTCGTGCTTTACCAAATGCGCAGCTCAAACGGGTAATTTTTACTAATGTTTAATACGTAACCACGATAAGCTTGTATTCTTAGAACTACTTTCAAGCGTCGACACTCTTTCGTGGACATGGTTATTTTCAAAACTGTCACCTATAGGACATGTACTTAAAACCATCATTATATTCGAGATTTAGAGTTCCCGTCGAGTATGCACCATACAGAACAATACGATAGTGAATTTCTGACGCTCTACTCAGAGCAGTATTTAAGTATGCATGACTTCATGCGACCCCTTAGTATCCACATGTATTCATGCTAGTGGTGCAATAATACACCTTAAGTATAAGCACTCAATTTTCCCAAATAAATTGATTATGTGTGTTACATCTGTAATGAATACTTTTGGCATTATTGTTAACAATGGCCTGCAATATGAAACATTACAAGATTTTATTTATTAGGTGTGGGGATTTTCATTGCATTTCAATGTATACCATTAAATCGGGATAAACAATCAGACAACATTTTAGTGACGCTGAATGTTGGGACATTTTGTATCAATATTACCACGTTTTTTGTTCAAAACACTCCCTCACTATTTCATTTATATAGTGAAGAAAATTTAAAAAATGAGGGTAGGGCTAGTTATTCAGTAAAACATCATAACAATACTAATTTCACTATTTGCTATAGACGCTTATTTCATTAAAAGTTTAAATTAAATTATTGTTATTAAAATATTATATATTTTGGGTTTATCGTAAAGATTGCAAAATACTATTTATTTGCTATATTGTTATAAATCCTACTTTTTTATGTATTATTATTCAAGATTAAGACTAATATGTTATGTATTATCAGGTATTCAGTTTTCTACTTTCTCACAAAGGTAGAGCTACTGTTCTTTGGGAGGAATTACTTTTAAAAAATTCATTATGTTACATTAATATATTGTGGTAATGTTTTTTTGTTTGCTAAAATTACAACTACACTATTAAGTATCTTTGAATCTAATATCTTAATCATAATTTTATTAGTAAAGTTTGATTCTTAGCTATTGAATTTTTAATTTTTTTAGCATTTGCAGTTCTGCTTCATAGTTATTGGCAGAATATCGTTGTGCAGAGGCGTAGCTTACTTGACTATTACAAATGTAAGAAGGTTATTGAAACACCTCACATATGGGATTTGGGGGTAGAACTTCTAGACGCGTAAGAATAATTAAAAACATTCAATCAGCGGCCATTGAGCAGTGATGCTTATGTGCCTGTATGGTATTCAAACATGTTGGTACGAAATTATTTTCGTAATAATCCTAGGTTCCCAATTATTTTTTCTTTTATACTAGTAATTGAAAGTATGTTTTATAAGTGGACCAAATACTGACAAATAGAATGTAATGAAATAAAATACTTTTTTTATTTATTTCCCAAATGATTGTAACAATACTTTTACAATACTTTTATAATACTTTTATAAACTAAAGCTATTAAAATTCATATTTAAGTAAGGTCGCCAAGCAAAAAAACAGACTCTTTGGCTGATGAGATCATTAGACCTGATAATCACTGAGCGAAATAAATGGGCATGTTCTGTGAGTTAATGATACTGAACGCTCAAATTACATAAGTACGCTAGATGGTGCGAAAGATTTGTTTCCAACAGTTTAACGGGACAGTTAACATTCCAACACGTTCAGAGTTTGTAACAGAATTGCACGTAATGAATAGGGATTCTGATTAAATTTTTGCCACAAATCACAGTAACCTACACATTCGCAATAAACTAGACGCTACCCTGCTGCAACAACATACAAAATTGGAAACGTATACAAACTGGTCTTAAATTTATTTCAAAGATTTAATTACCAGTGTTATGTACTTATGAATATAGAAATCTTATACGCTGAAGCTGCTAAAGTTCTCTGTATTTTTTTATGTTCAAAAATATTAAACGCCGAATGGCACCGTACTATAAAAATATTTTATTGAAGAAGCACAGTAGAAATTTAGTAAATTTGTTCGATTTATTAATATACTATATTGAAGTAGTGCGTGTATTTAGTATATGAAATAGTACATTTGATATTTCAAATAACAAAATACTACAATTTAAGTATTATGTGTTTTGATAACTTTAAATAATTGAAATCTTTGCCAAAATTCATCAATTTGTTAAGTATTATTTCGTAGAGCAATAGCTAAGTATAAATATTACTAAGACATATCTAAATGAGAACTCTACCAGAAATTGACTGGCATTAGTTTAAGGTGTTCGTTTTACGATCTTTGCAAGTAAGAGTCATCCAGTTTAATTAATAGTAAAAATTTTTCAGGCAAGGAGTCATATAACATTTAAATTTAAAAAAAAATAACGTACAATTGTAACAGTCCATATTTCATATATTCACATATATGTATGTGTATATATACATATATACACATACATTTATTTACATACATATATATATACGTATATATATACATATATACACCTATATTACACCTATATGTGTATATTTATTTATACATAGGATTGTCCCGTAAAAAAGTTCCAATAATTACAGAGGATGTAGTATGCATCAAAAGAAGACATCGGTCCTATGCACGTAGGTCGTAAACGTATTATCTACCGAGTTATGGTGTACTACCAGAATTCTTTTCACCGAAAATTGTGGGCTCTAACGATAGTTAATATTGAATTATGTGTAGTAATGGATAGTGATATTTTTCAAAGGTTTGCTCACTTTATCCCGAACGTCCAATAGGAGTGACGGTTCAAGTGCCTTAATCGCACATCTATAGGTATGCTCCATAGTCAGTGATTGTATGTTTTAAGTCTCACTTGTCTTGGGGTATCTACTGACAAATCACAGACGTATAGCGTCACAACTGCAGTCAGATGAAAGACACGTCTGAAAAAAACACACGCTGACATTGTCATGAAGCAGAGCGGCCGATTTGCAACGTGAGGCATTGAACCAAAATAGTTCAAAAATATTCTCGTGTCTAATTTGAGGCTCTAGTATATTTTGGGGCCTATTTACCTTTATTCGAATGAGTTCTATCAGAAAATGCGTAGTCTCGTTCATTGTTGATGGCTACGATATGACTGAATTGCCGTTATTTGTTAGAAATAATTATGTGCGTTAATAAACTAGAAGATAAAATTGTTTTATATTCTATTCACCTTCTGTAAACTTTAGCATTTCTGAAAGTACATACTTTCTATGTATTGTAGGGTAAACCTACCTAACTTTGGGATACTAATGCTTCAAACTGCTGTAACATAAATAAGTTAAAAAATTAACTGTGATCATATATTTGTTACGTTGGTCACTTACTGCCGAAACTACACATGCATAGTAAATATTGTGTACATATCCTTACCAATTTTGTGAAGCCCGCTAAGTGGTTTATCAAATAACTTATTTTTATTTATAACTACAATAAAAAATTCTCGTTAATTTATGCATTGATTAATAATAAAAATCAAGCAAATCATGACAACTTTTGGACATTTATAAATAATGACGTACAAACTAACCGTTGGTGAATTTTAACATGAAATCATAATATTTACGCTGCAATGAAAGAGAAATAAAACTTACTACTACAGAAATCTATCTGCGAAGAGATATTATGCAGTTCTGGCACTGAGCAAGCAAACGAAAATGGCTGAAACGGTAAATCAGAATGCGTGAAATAATACAAACAATTTATAGGTTTTATTGTATCGGACGGACGTGCGGGAAGAGGTTGTGTTTATGTTTTATGTTGCGGTTGTGTGAATGGGCCGCCGCATCGTGACCAATAGGAAATGCAATACGAATTGCGGAATGCTGAGTTTCAAGAAAAGACAGTGAGACACGGTGTGGCAAGGAGGGATGGGGAAAGTTAGTTGCAAAGTACAGGTTTTGTACGAGTGCGAGGCAGTCTTACCAACTTGAGAATTTTTTCTCTAAATTTAGGGCAAATCTCTTTTAAGAAATAATTGGACTTTAACGGCATTTTGGGTCAATATTACATGAAAATGCACGATAAATTAACTCATAATCTTTTTTCTGCTGACATTCCGGTCTGTATCCACAGAATCTTAAGCTAAGTAGCGAACGAAAAGCGGCTTGGATAACACAACCAAAAAATAATTTGTGAAAACGTTTATAAGGTTTTCATTATTTGTATGTGAGTGTACTTTTCGTTACGCTGCGGGAGGATGGAAAGGAAAGTATCGTTTACCTGTATAATTCTGTTAACTTTATTAGGTTATTGTTATTTTTTTTTAATTCAGTGCACATTCTTTGTACATTATCGTGTCCTGTTTTGCTGGCAAGTGCACGTTTTTTTTTTGAATTATTTTATTAAACTCAATTTATGTCAGGAAGTAGAGGATTTCTTTATGCCATACAGAAAAAAAAAACCTTTCGTTTCCACAACAAAATTTTGCAAAATCAAGTTTAAAATAAAGTTAGATTATGAATGCGATACCAAAAAAAGTTTTGTAAAATTTGTAGTCAGCCATTCTTTACACTTGACTTCGGCAAACGCAGCGAAAATAAGAACGACTGTGACTTTGATAAAACGTGAAGATAATGTTGATATGTGTAATACTGTTATTGCTACAGCGATAGTAAGATTGGCTTTGATTTATATGAGTTTTATACGGGTTGCATACATACGCCTGAAACACTGGAACGGCCTCTTGAGATATTTTGCTGTGACAGCCCAACGAAAGTGTTTATACTGAGTGGTTGGCAACACTGTGGTGCAAGAAGTAATTCAGGTGGTCCCGAGGTGCTCTGGGGTTTCGCCAGTTTAAGTTACTGCTGAACCTCGAAAATGTTCTCCCCTTTTCTCTACGCAGAGGAATACCGAATCGTATTGTCCCCCCCTCCCCGCCCCCCTTTCCAACACCACTCTTGAAACGAGAAGGACGGCAAAGCGATGGGGCCGAGACGAAATTAAGGTGGACGATGCGCGCACGTAATTTGAAACAGTTTCTTTAACTGCCACTGCAGTTGTTCCACGCTTCGAGCCTCACCGTCCCCCCTCCCATTTACAAGAAAACTCTTTCACTCGCGTCCCACCTTCATTTTTTTTTCATCTACCTCTCCGCCTTTTGCGTTTGTGCCAAAATCGTCTAAACCGCTGGTAGTTTAGCTCCATACTGTGCCAAACCTTTTTCGCAACCGGCACTGGACTCTCACAGGAACACTTGTGTAATTAAAGTTTGCACTTAAGTTCGAGGCATTTCCGTGCATCCGGCAGACAGCAGGACTTAAAAATATTTTTTTTTATGGCAACGTGAAAGAAATTGTTCCTACGAAAAGTAAGAAGATTGAAGAGACAATATTTTGTTACCGCAGATTAGTTTAGCCAATCAACTTAATACAAATACTAATCAAAATTTCTTCGTGTATTAGATTATATATAGAAGATCATTATTAACATACAGCAAAATTGCAGTTTAATTTGTCAGTAAAAATTTCGATATTCAGGGGTACGTGTAGCGTTTATAACTTAATCCCTTAAGAAATTATTGTATGTATTTTAATTGGAGTGGCAAATACTTAAAAATGCTCTCGCAACAAAAGTCTTACTTTTTGTATACTTATGTCAGACAGGCTTTAGTTTGTTTACAATTTTTGTGACTCAGTTCTTTCCAACAAGAAAACGGTTTGACTTGTTATGTATTTACATAATGACATGCCAATTAGCAAGTCACGGAGACGAACGAATAACAAAAAATTTACTTATTTATGTAGTTAAATCATTCCCGAAGAAATTACTTGCCACGGGGTAGTTCAATACAATTTTGAACAAAATTGTAATGTAACGACATTTTTGTGTTTTAAATAAACTTTGTATTTGAAAACAACAAAAAAATTGTAAGAATAATTTAATACAAACATACTGCCATATATTTTAGTTTTATTTTTACAGATGGTGTAATATTCGTGTGAAATATTTCATTTTAATCACTCGTATGGTTATCGTTATTTGTACGGCCCCATTGCATGCAAATATCGACATTACGTAGAAACGTTAACAATTAAAAACATCATGCTAGTAACATATAATCTTAACTAGCCTGTAAATGAACACAGGTGGAGTAGCGCACCGGTTCGAATACGTTCTTCTAGACAGGAAAACAACTGCTTCATTTCTTGCATTGCAGAGAAAATACTTTCAAAATTGCAGTCACATAAAATTAGAACAGTGATATTTTGCCACCCACCCAGCTTTGCTTGGGAATTCATTTGCATGCTGCATGGTGTGCCTTGCATTATTGGCCGTTTATGATCAAGTGTGCACTATGGATAAAGTGTTTCCTGTCAGCCGTTTTGCAGCCGTCATTAATATTTTTAAAATGAAAACTTCCATGTTAATAAAAATATGTGAACATGTTTTAACACTCTCAAAAGTTAACACCTACTTGCCCAATGAAATATATTTTTAACTGATTACAAGTTCTGCTGAGTGCTCACTTTATAGTGAACAGCCCATATAGGATGATGTATGTGTGCTTTGTAGTCAACAGGAATCAATAGATGTGCGTGAAAAAGAAAATGCTTTACTAGTCCTAAATATAATTGACATGTCCGGAAACAACATGTACAGCACTGTTCAAGTGTTACAGCTAGATCAGCAGTGACGTAAGAATAAAAGGTTTCGTCAGCAAATAAGTTATTGAAGACTACTACATATGACTTGTCAGATATAGAGCGCGTATTATCAGATAAACCAGCGAATGATAATTCCCACTTATTCTGTGAAATAAATAGGACATGTTCTAGGCTAACAAGGGGTTTCGTAGAACAATTTTACAGTATGGGTTACTTCCAAACTGAAATAAACAAACGTGTACGATGACGATGAAGTAGAAACTTCGTCAGTAAATTCATAAGAAAGGCCTACAGTAAAATATATAGTGTAGTATTGACAAAGCAATATAATATAAGGTATGAAAACACGGACTGCGGAGTTGGAATAAACGAATATAGTAACAGGGTGGACCAGGAATCCGTTAGAGTGGTTATCCACCAAGCGAAAAAAATGCTGCTGTTTTCAGGCAATCCTCACGAGGATGTTGAGGAATTTTGGAAAATTATATTGCAGCTTCCGAAATTAGCGATTATAATAAATTAGAGTATGTGGTTTGTGGAGACTGTGAACCGTTTTTTGATTTGCAGCCCGACCCTTTTTATGAGACTGAACTAAAGGTATAATTCATTAAATTCCAGTATACAATACTGTCTGCTTTATATTGACACCAGCATCACTTAGGCACCAAGTTGCACCAGGACGTCCAGATACGAGTGTCGTAACCACTACATAACATGAGCTACATAATAACTTATATTATAATTGTCAGCTTTGTATATACATTCTCTCCCACCACATCAGCTTAATTGTATAGTAACTAGGCAGTCCCCTTAATAAGGTAATTGCGTTTTAACTTTCATCTCATTCAAATTATATTATTAAGTAAGTAAGCTACGTAGTGAGTATATTAAGAATAACTTTGTTCAAGATAATTGGTTTCTTTTATAAACCATAATACAGTTATTAATGTAGAGCAATCGAAAGGTTTGATTGTAATTATACTGCAATTATATACTATGTTGTGTTTAACGATTGAGAAAAAACACTGCTATGGAAAATTATCACAATTTCTGTTGGCTTTATAACGTAGTTCTTGCAAAGACCACTGCGAGTGGGATAGGCCAGTTAGTCTTTAATTGTGTGCATACATGTTGTGTGTGAATAGGATAATATCTAAAATTACTATACTTTCCTATACTACGGTAATGTTGTGCTCCTTTAGCCAAGCAATCACAAAAAGATTTACATTGTTTCAGCAAAATTTTAATTAATTAATTTATTTATTTATTTTTCGGAAAGGCTAGCAAAATCCACGACACTCAACTTTATTACTTGGCGTGAGTTTCGATGTTTGCACAACATATATGTATATATACTGTGTATGTGTATGTCATTGACCACGTTGCTCATTCCTCTCCTCCGTCCAAAAGGATCACATCTTTTTACGAGGTGGTTTGTCCTGAAACCTTTTGGCTTCCATAATCTTCCAAAGGTATGTATAATTTTTCGACCGCATTTTGCATCAATGTAAATTCATCTAGGTCTTCGCTGTTTCTATGAGCCAAGGTGTCTTCGTTTTCCTATGTTCCCAATAAGTGAGAATACGTACTGCCAACCTGCTGACGTTCACCCTAGGAATATGCCAATAAAAAGATAAGACATCTCTTACTGGTAAAGTCTTGATTTATATCTGTGTAACAATAAAAGTCCCTGGCTATATCGCCTCCTATAGTAACCTTATATTTAGTTGGTCCCAGTTCTTTTCTTAAGATATCCCTTTCCTTCAATTCCAACTAATCAGTTCTTCTTTCTAAATTAAAATTTCATCAGAAGTATTTTCTCACGCGAATGGCTGTTAGTAGCTGCCAACTTTTCAATAGTCACAATATAGGAACTATTGTATTAACAATGATTACTTAGATTGATTGGTACATAATTATTCGTAAACAAGGCTGAGCTAGCTTGCTGCATAGTAAAAATGGCATATATTCCAAATATTTATAAAATCAAAACAAAATTACATCTATATGTTTAATATTATTATCGGTGATCTAAATTAAATGTTTCTTATTTAATACTATTTAGGGCCTAATACATAGTGACACTTGTTAAATTTGGTAGTTCTGATAAATTTGTCAGTATTATGTCAGGTAACTAATTATTCGTGTATTAACAATGCTGCTTTATTTCCGAAACGAGTTTATATTAAAGGTTAGATTTTCTTGTTTGGTAGAAAGACAAACAATATATATACAATATCACTGTCAGTTTGAACTGTGTAATTTAAAATGTGGCCCCTATATATTTCACTGTGTCAAAAATCAGATGTTTTAATAAATACTCTTCGTTATCAAAATAGGAAAAATTTTTGAAACTATTTCCGTTTTGCTAATTTAGCACTTTTTGCCAAGGTCACTGGTGTGAAGATAAGTATTTCGATTGGTACTTTAATCGCCTGCGTACAAATTTGCAATGTAGCACTTATCTTAAATAAAGAATGAAGTAAGGATGCTATTCTGGAAATACTCACCACGTTGGAATTTAAAAACCTCATACCACATTAAAATAAAATATATAATTATTTATTGAATAAGAATTTCTTTATTCGTAGTGGCAGTGTTCAGAGGAAATTACTTAAAATTATATTTGTACAACTATTAATGTATGCCTCCCCTTTCAAGTTACTCAAAAACAAACACACAAAATACAACCTTCTGAAAACTGTGGTATAAAAATAATATTGTCCATAATTTACAACATTCATTTTTAAAGTCCCTCAAAAAATGTAATATAAAAATGCAAAGTTTCGTTGTTGTGGTTAATTTATACTTATCCCACGCACTTACATGGTGCTTAGAATGTTCGTATTATTAACTAAAATTAAGAATTGTATATATAAAAGCTTATACATACCATAAATTTCATCACGATGTGCCTGATAAATAGGAAATTTTTTTACCCTTACATCCCAGAAGGAAAAACCTGTATTTTTCCTTATGACTACCACAAACTTATTTAGTTCTACACATTAACAAGTCAACTGAATTTCTAAAAATATTAACAGATTTGTATTAATAAATTAACTATACATTATCAATTCACATTTACATTCGAGGAGATCTTTGATACTAAATGACTGTTTCTTTGTCACTATAAATCATAAAACACCGAAAAATTTAAAGTCTTGGCTGGACATATCTACGCCCGAGCGTAGGTAGGTAATGCTCAAAACAACAATTTATTAAATACTGTACAATACAGGGTGTGCATGCGTATGCGATGGTTCAAATTGCTTTCTACATGATGTATCATGGTCGGTGGGATGGAGCGGCGTGTAATAGTAATGTTGTTATTCGCAATAACATTTCATTACATTCACCTATCTTAACTTTCCTTATGAGGCCGGACATGTGCAGAGTACATTGCGACCATCAATTTGAGCATTTTCTGTTTTAATGACACATGGAAGTGAACACACTGCTGTTGTCTTACGCCAGCACACTACAACACTATCAAAACATTCTATATTTCTCCAATTTCTATTTGCACTATGAGACCGGACTTATGGGACATCCTGTAGCTAAAAATATCTAACGCTCTTTTTATTATTTGTGCTTATTTCCAAGAGTTATTGTCACTTGATAGATATCTGGTACTTCAGTTTTGAATGGTCACATATATAGATGTCTATATATATATATATATATATATGTATATATATATATATTATATATATATATATATGTATATATATATGAGTGTATATGGATGTGTGTGTAGCTAGCACAAGTAACTACATCAATGTGGATACCGAATATGAGGAAATATAGCCTAAGGGTGATGCACGAGGGCGGTATCTATCTCCGAGGACAGAAGCACAGCAAGTAGAAGGGAACAAGGGATTGGTGCAGAAGTGAATTATTCCCAGAATTGCCGCTGGAAGAAGGTACGCCAAGTATGGGAAGGCGACTGCGAAGTGTTAGGGATGATGGAAAAGGCTTGTGCGGGGGAGAGGGGTAGGGGAGGAAACAGGGAAATCTCAACACGGAGAGATGAAAGTGCATGGGAGAGAATATGCTCAGGTACCATCTTCATTCGTCGCATATGAATGCCATCTCCTCCGCTTTATTCCTCTGCTTTTTGAGGAAGCCATAAGTAATAAATTACTTCTATCGCGCGCCTGCTTGCGAAAGCTACCTGCGGGGCTAGGTATTTTATTCCGTGTTTGTTGGCAGCTCTGCAACGATGCTAAGCAGCCTATGTTGTCAAGTAGACGTTATACTGTACTATTGTGGACAACGCCATTACAATATTTTGTCGTCCCAGAAATCTTAGGATGGAACTAAGACAAAACAACAAACAAAACCAAAAAATAGAAAGAAAGCCTACTTTGGCTGTAGTCCCCACATCCACAAAACAAAAACAACAGATCATGAAGTATCCCATAAGGAATTGGTCTAGTCTGTTGTCTGTGACGTCGTCGTTGTTATCCTATCTTGTGCCCGTTATTGTCTTCGTCCCAGTATTGTCTGTGCTGTCTTAATTGTGGTGTCTTGAGTTTCACAGGTTATTTTGTTTTGTATTCCAATGTTTATTTTTGGATCTTTTGTTTATATTCTCTTATTATTGTTGACTATTACCTTATGGAATCTTTCATGTTTTTTTTTTCTCGTTTGTTTGTTTCTTCTTAGTCTCATTCTAAGATTTCTATAACGACATAGTGTTGCAAATGAGTATGTCCAAATAGTACAGTACATTATTGTGTCCAATTAGAAGAAACATTCAAAGATATTAATGTTGTCAAGTATTCGAAAATTTAGTTAAATCACGTGTGGATGGCTTTGTATCGCGTTATACAAAATTATACTAACGTAAAATTAAAACATGTAACTTCTTTACAACAAACCATACATTTACAAAGAATGCAATATTCCAGAGTGCCTTACACTCTTAGTTCATTTTCCCTTATTTGGCAACACTGCCACCACCGCGCACCTGCCGCAGGGCTGTCCCGGACCGCGGCGAAACTTTCCACTAACGACGCCCAACGTTACTTTATATTAGCGCCATGTTTAAACAGACAGCCAAACTTTTATTTCATCTCACTCCGCTGATTTTCATTTCGTGTATGGAACTCCGCGGTCGCCGTTGTTTACCAAAGCGTCCCTTACCACCGCGCTAATTATTGTTAATGAGGCGTGTATTTTACAACGTAAGAACCTCAAAATTGAGTTCGGCCAACTAATTAAAACTATGTGGGTTACTTTTTTGTTTTATCTCTTCTGTGCGGCGCTGGCTCTAATTGTATGATAAACGTCTTTTCGCGGCGCAAACGTTCGCAAGGAAACTGCGAGGGAAACTTAATTACAGGTTACGGCGTTCTGAGAAGTAAATCTACGGTGTTCCTTGTCGCTGCAGCTTCTACACAAAATTTTATTACGTCAACGTTATTGCCAAGAATGGTTCAAAATTATTGAATAACATATTAGAGAAAATTTTATTTTAAAATGCATTTAATTCATTTACATAATTATTATCTTTTTCTTATATATAATATTACACTATTTCGTTCGATGGTGTTTTGGCAAAAGGTCGTAAGCCACATTGTAGTGTTTTAACGTAGTAATTTTTTCTTTAGTAACTTATTAATTAATATTTTTAGAAAATTAACACGTTATGTAGTATGGTTGTGTAAATGAACAACTTAAGTTCGACAAATTAATAGAGTGGTTCATTTAAGCTTTAAAATATCTTATTTAAATTTAATAATATGTGGCTTAATACCTTTTGCCAATCTTTCCATTCAAGCATTAAACGTAAACGGATAACAACTAAATACGTATTTTAGAATATTTTAAGTATAAATTTTTAAAATATGGACTAATAGATAGTAATTATATTTATTATTCTAAATAAAAAATTCACTAATCCTATGTTGGTTATTTGACCTTGGTAGCGCAAAGGTAAGATTCTCCAGTCTCATGTTATTTCTCTGAAAATAGTTCTCCGTTAACTGGCGATTTGAAACCACTTTGTCACAACTGAAACATCTAACACTTTAACAAAGTACTACTGGCCTTTCCTTATTGTATACTAGAATGATAATTACCATTTATTGTGTCATGATTTCGTGGAATGTAATGAAGTTTACATTCTATACATCTCTCCAAAATTTTTAATTTAGTTAAAATTATTATTGGCTTCACAAGAACAAGGTTCTTTATTCGTTTATTTCTTACATGGTTTTGTGAAATAATTACCACCACAATTGGTGACATTTACTCAGAATGGCAATTCCGTTTGAGTGATTCCAATAACTATATCTACTTTTCCACGTAGTATCAGTTTGAATACGCTGAACTCAAGTTTTCGAATTATTTTTGTTTGTAGTTTCCACGATCATAACTGCAGTTCTCCAGGTACCGTAAAACATTTTGAAATGTAGTGCATATTTTTAGTTTTGTAGCATATTTTTATCAGTGTGATATATTGTTTATATGTTTGTGAAATATGTGTGTCTGGAATTATATTTTTCTTGCAATACGTAGTATGAAAAATGTAAGAAGAATTTTCGTCTTGAAACAGTTATTTTTCTCAGATTTTCCGTACAGTGTGTGACAATAAAAATAAAAAAAAACTTGCACCAGTTGAACTGGAAAATATATTTCCAAGCACATATAATATTGTATCGTTACACTTGTGACATCTCACTGTTTCTTTCATGCCACAGATGTTATTTTAACTATTTTATTTGCCACACAAACCGGCCTAATATTGTTTTACTGTAACGTATTTTATCTTAACTGGAATTTAGTATGTTTGGCATAAATAATCACATAGTTTTGATAATGCACTTCAAGCACCCAACTTGTCAACCAGCCAAGTATTTTACTCAACTAATACTTCTTCTTAGACAGGAAACAGCGTGTGTATTTAGTTTTTTTCTCTTTCAGTTCTCAGACTTGCGATTTTTTTCTGCAAGCAACATCAACACGCCACAGACGAGCGTCCTGGAGTTATATTTCTATGAGGGAAATTTTTTTGTTTTATACCGAAGGCAGTAAGAAGTCGTTTTATTGTATGTAGAAAGCCTGCATTAACCATCATGGAGACATCTTATCACCGCTAGTCAAGCTGCCACCGTCCCACTGCATCTTAGAATATTCCAATAAGTCTGCTGGACTATATATTTTACACCCACTAAAATACCCTACTCACTGCTGAACTTCTGCCGAAAACGTTAATAACGAACACTTCAAATTTAAAGGAAATTCATTACATGCTAACTTGGCTGGTTATTTTCTTTATCCTAGTAATTATTACTTACGTTTCGACTTTCATATTTCTCCAAGCAAATATTCACTAAGCATATATTAAAAGCCATAGCAAACTATTTTAACATTTGTTTTGATTTCATTTTATGAAGTTTTCAGGCGCCCAATACTCTTATATTCACCTATTTTAATTGTTGCTGGTTCCAGCAGACTTGTACTAGTATAAAATAATTTTGGAATTCATGCACACACGTCGGGTACATGTTATCCGCAGCATTGATAATGTACATGTACCGGCGTTACTTACGTGGTGCCTGTGAGAAGGCAGACACTACACACTTACATTTATTAAAGTTTTTTTGATTGACTGGTTCAAACTTTATTTATTAAAAAACGTAAAGCCTATTTTACACAAACGATAACATTGCTAATAGCACGTGTTTTCAACAACGTTATTAACATTGTTGTAAAAATGCTGAAAATTGTTGATATCATGTTGCTATAAACATTGTTGCCAACATTCTGTTCTTAGCTTTGTTAATATTTTTGAAAACATGTTAATTACATTTTTATTAACATTTTATTGAAAACATATGCTAGCAACTAAAGTAGTGAATTTTAAAAACATGTTAATAACTTTGTCACCATCACTGTTGATAACATTATTTTCCCGACTCATTATAGGACGGTCTAGATCAAAGTATGTTAGTTACAAACGTTACTAGCAATGTTATAAGCAATGTTGTAGATATTTTTGTCATCCACCTAGCTATTAACAACCATTTATCAATGTTTAAACTTTGTTAGTAAGATTGGTGTTTTCAGCAATGTTAGTAACACATTTGCTACCAAAATTGCTATAAAATAGAATATCATAGCTTAGAATTTGTTGGTAACATTTTTTTAAGTAACATTTTATAATTAACATTGTTACTGTTATTTTTCGGTTTGAACTGGGCTTAAGAGTTAGGAAAAATAATTATTTTTGTTTAAAATCAACACACACGGGTATTCAGTTATGTACTGAGAAACATAACTTACGTATCAATATTACACTTCACTCACACAGTAATAATAATATAGCTACATTTTTGTATCATGCATACCGGCTGTTTAAGTGACAGCCAACCAAATTGGAAAGTATAACGTGCTCTGAATACTGACCATTTTCATGTTTTAATAAGCATGTGGTCTGCAAGGCATTAAATTATCTGATAATTATACAGGGCGAAAACGATATTCATACCGACTTAGTAGTCTTTTTTCTGAGTGTATTTTTTTGTTATGAAATTTTTAAAATTACACTTTGCTAAGATTTATAAAAGCAACTGATGTGAGATTTATACGTATTGGCTAAGGTGCACGCCTCCCACCGTTACGATCTGAGTTCGATTCTCAGCGAAATAGAACTGGATATTGCATGTGAATATCGCGACGGACCAAGGCGTCAGTTGGCTGATCTTCTCGGGGATCTTTGGGTTATTCCGTACATTCCAGCGCTGCTACAAACCCTTGCCTGTCCTAATATTACAGTCCGGAAAACACGTTTCGAGAAATGTTCCTTACGGCGATATATTCCAGAATTTCCGGTATGAATATGCCTATCTGTACTTCGTAGTATAATAGGGTAGGATATGAAACAACAGGAATGTAGGCGTGCCAACTTGTTAACGAAATTTCGAAATTTACCTACATAGAAGCGTATTTTAATTGAAGCATTTAAGTATGTAAACGCATAGATGATGGCTTTTAAAAATATTTTAAAACTCATCACAAGTAGCCCATACAATAAGGAGTGTGAAGAAGAGTAAATAACGGCCAAATAGTAATAACAATACATAAGGGAGACATCTAGCGGGCAAGACGTGAATCTCGCAACCCGGCCACATTGTGAAACTGGAGAAAGGTGTCCGTGTCCCGGACTGTAGGTATAGTGCAGGCAATGTCCTATCTAACATCATACTTCGTCTCAACCAATGTTGAAAACCTCGTTCTTAAGGGAGAGTGTTAGACAATTTTATTGCATTTACAGTTTTTGAGCCAAAAATTTATTCAAATTGTATTATCAAAATTTTCTCTTCGACAAAGCAGAGTATATATTCTTGGTAAACTGCTTGATGCATATAATAAAGGCATATTTAATTAAGTTGTCATGCAGAAACATAGCATGAGAATTTTAAGTTAGCTTTCTAGAATTTCCTTGCAGTGATTCTGCATGGCAAATTAATTTAAAAAATTATTCCATTATTTTCTATGTAAAGCAGTTTACTAAGAATATATCCTACGCTTTGTAGAAGAGAAAATGCTGATAAGATAATTTGAATAAATATTATGTCTCAAAAACCGAAAATACAATGAAAGTGTCTTAACACTGACAAAAATATTTTCAATTCACTTACCGTATCTTCATATCACTTTTATTAATTTCATTTTCACCTTTCAAAGACCATCTCACATCTCCAGTCTTAACACCACATAAATAAAAATGTCTCAACAGCGAGAGGAAATATTATTTTATTTGAAGAAATGAATTTATGCCTACATAGATACAACTAACTTAACACCTCTTATCAATTAATAATAGAAAAATTGACGCCAATTGCAAGATTTTTTTATGTTGGTGTCAATATTTTTATTTTGAGCTATTTTGTTTAACGTTAACAGAGTGGTAAAACACAGGCATTAAATAAATTTGAAAGGTTTTTTACACACCCACGTGGCTTTTTCAGTCGCTCCGTATTTTCATGACAGAAGAAGTTCCAAGTTATGCCTTTATATTTATACCTGAGATGCTCGTACAAGTGCGGGTTATACATGACCAATTCTTCAGAGTGCTTCTTTACTTTCCAGTTTTTTATACTGTACCTACCGCACATCGTACAAAATATGAGCTGCATTTTACTTGTACCATTTTTTGCGCTGTTAGTGACAGTCTTACAAATATTGTAGCAGCAGTTTCTCGAACGAAGTTGAAGCATTTAAGAATAAACGCACAGCATGTTCCACTAAGTAAATTAAATTATTTTCTACAGTAAATCTAGATTAAATATTTAAATATCATTTCGGGTTTTACTGTAGGCTACGCGAAACTCACAACATTATGATAATAGCTTGTACGTATTTATGTGATTTATGTTTTGCGAAAATCACTTAAGGCGGCCGCCTACCCCACGCTTCAAATGCGTTGCAGTGTGTTCGTAAACAGGTTTTTCTACCAAAATATTCCACGTGTGCCCATTGTGCCAACGTACGAAAAGAAAACATACTTAAGACAAGGTCGGAACATCATTGTTATGACGCCACGGTCATTAAAAACACTGTTTCTAAGCCATCCAACATGGCTAAAAACGGCCTTTCCAGACAGCCGTAATTCAAAATATACTAACCGGATGGACGTGAAACTCAGGTTGCGACGTGCACTGAACTTAATTGTAGACTTTCCATCAATAAAATTATATGGTCACCGATTAATGTCCCACAGTAAAAACCGTTCGGCGGGAACCTTGCACGCTAGTTCAGAGTGTGGCTCGTTGAAGCGACGCGGCATTTGATGCGTGCTTCAAGGTCGACCTTACTGCTCCGTCGCTTTTGAGCCTCTCACTCGCGGGTAGACGGCGCCGTTAATGGGTCTTTCTTTTGACTGTAAAATCCCAACTCTTAAAAACTAATCTGGAATGCTATTAAAATTTGCAACATGATACAAAACTGTAGGGAGATAAATGAAACTTAACATGGGTGTTAGACCATTTTACTGTATTTTCGGTTTTCGAGCCGTAACATTAGTTCAAATTGTATTACCAAATCTTTCTCTTTGACAAAGCATAGGATATATTTTGGTAAACCACATGTCAAATATAATAATGGAATCTTCCATTAATATGGCATTCACAATAATTGCAGGATCATTATAGGTTAACAGGAGATCCCCGAGAAAACCCACCGATCAACGGCATCGTACGGAACGATTCTCACATGCGAAAATCCGGGAACCCACCCCGTCGGGAATCGCCTTGGTGTGAGGCGAATGGTCTGCCCATTCAGCCACCGCGGCCCCTTCTCGTTCAGAGTGGGTAAGGATACAACAGGTTATCGGAGAATATATTCATTCAAAATATCTTTCTCGATTTCCCAGTGTCTCTAAACACAGAAGATGTACACGAAAGAGGCAAGTGTTTGACGGTGTAACGTTTCAACAAGCGACGTGTCTCTGTTGTGAATGTCTGAGGGAGGAGATAGGTTGGAACGGGCTTTGGGGCTGGAAGGGAAGAGTGTGTTTGTGTCGGACAGTGTGTGTTGGACCAGCGCGCGCACACAACCACCCCGTCTACACTGCTTGACAGATTTAAGTGTTTGATGGTGTAACGTTTCAACAAGCGACGTGTCTCTATTGTGAATGTCTGAGGGAGGAGATGGGGTGGAGTGCGCTCTGGAGCTGGAAGGGAAGAATGTGTTTGTGTCGGACAGTGTGTGTTGGAACAGCGCGCGCACACAACCACCCAGTCTACACTACTCGACAGAGGTAAGTGTTTGATAGTGTAACGTTTCAACAAGCGATGTGTCTCTTTTATATCTGAGGGAGGAGATGGGGTGGAACGGGCTTTGGGGCTGGAAGGGAAGTGTGTGTTTGTGTCGGACAGTGCGTGTTGGACCAGCGCGCGCACACAACCAACCAGTCTACACTGCTCGACCGAGGTAAGTGTTTGACAGTGTAACGTTTCAACAAGCGATGTGTCTCTGTTATATCTGAGGGAGGAGATGGGGTGGAACGGGCTTTGGGGCTGGAAGGGAAGTGTGTGTTTGTGTCGGACAGTGTGTGTTGGACCAGCGCGCACACACAACCACCCAGTCTACACTACTCGACAGAGGTAAGTGTTTGACGGTGTAACGTTTCAACAAGCAACGTGTCTCTGGTGTGAATGTCTGAGGAAGGAGATGGGGTGGAATGCGCTCTGGAGCTGGAAGGGAAGTGTGTGTTTGTGTCGGACAGTGTGTGTTGGACCAGCGCGCGCACACAACCACCTAGTCTACACTACTCGACAGAGGTAAGTGTTTGACGGTGTAACGTTTCAACAAGCAACGTGTCTCTGGTGTGAATGTCTGAGGGAGGAGATGGGGTGGAATGCGCTCTGGGGCTGGAAGGGAAGAGTGTGTTTGTGTCGGACAGTGTGTGTTGGACCAGCGCGCACACACAACTACCCCGTTTACACTGCTCGATATTGGTTCGCTTCGCCCCGAGCAATGCGGCATCTCCAAACTGCGGTCTTCGGGGAGACAACTTTCCCTTCTGCACTTCACCTTTCTTCCCTTCACTCCGGCCCGCTTCCTTACCCGTCCCCGCGTCGAGCGTCGAATTTCTCGCTCCGGGGAACCCCCATCCCCGGCGCAACTTCCGTGGCTGCCATAGAGTGCTGCTGCGACAGCAGTGACGCGACGTCAAGGAATAAGACGTCACACAAGCCGAGTAAGAAGTTATCACATTGTGTCTCAGCGAGAATTTATGACAGCGTTCCTACTGACGATAGAGAACTCCGATCAAAAAAAGACATCCAAGTAGGAGACAAAATCGTAATTTTATTTTTGTATAGAAAAGTGTTAGTTTTCCGGACGTTAATTGTGAATATATTTACACGTTATAAAAACTAATCTCAGCCAGTTTTCCCATGATGGCATTTAATTTGGAATGTTTTTAATTCAAGAACACAGCGAAAACCAATTAACGTAATGAAATATTATCATTCACGATAAAGTACATAAGAAATATTACAAATGTTTTTATTTACATTAACAGATTGCAAAATGTAGCAAACAATTTCAAATTACAGATATTTGTTTAAAAATACGGAAGAAACATTTTTTAGAAATTTTGCTGCCAAAGCAAGTTCTTGTAAAACTACTGGGGTTGTTCTACCAAAAAAAAAGCGTGGCTCTAAAATTACAAACTAATTGGCTTGTATTTGTACTTTGTTCGGAATCGCCTTGCAGACCGGACAACGAGAGAAGTTCGGGCTGCAACTTGGCCAGCGTTGGGAAACTAAGTAATACAGCAACTCACTTCACCCTCTCCCCCCACTCCGTAGTGCCACAATAATGAGACCAAGCACGCCGATGTAACGCCCTGATACCCAGTAAACCGTGTCTGTGACCTGCCAACACACGTCCTATCAACAGCAGTCCAGCTCTCCTCCGGAGCTAGGGGGTTGTGTCCCGGCGAGGGCATGTTCGTCCGTCTACGTCGTCTACTTCATCAGTCCATCTTCGGTAAGGTCATCAGATCTAGATAGGTGGCAGTAACCTTCCCCTTAATGCATTAATTATCAGTATTATTATGCTCTCTATCGTAATTATAATAACTCACTTTGACAGTTTTATTTTTATTCCGAGTACCTGCCGCTCTAGCAGAGTAAATGCCCGTTTATTCATAACTATTTTAGTCATTTAACCCTTAGTAACCCACACGTAGTAATAACAATGTAATAACTTACAATAAATGAATATTATATTCGAAATATTCATATTTATTCTGGTAACGGAACCAAACTATTTACTAACTGTAAAACTAATATTATTTACGCGAAAATGCTTCGAGAAAGGTTTGAGGACCCATCAAGTATCACACCTGCATCCATACGCTTAGTGACAGCTCGCCATATATGTAGACCACCTTGGCTTACATAGCATTCACTAGATTTTCATTTTATTAATTTAATATTCTGTTCAATGACTTAACTTTCCTGAGTTTGTAATACATAATTGAAATTAATATTTGTTTTATCCCAGCAAAATGTACACCAGAGGATGCGATTTGTGTTAAAATATTATTTTTCTGACAAGACCTTTTGTTTTTTTACTCCAAAATTTTCTTCTGTTTTAGTAAAATAAATGCTTCCTGCAACTTTACAAACAAACAATTTTACGACGAATAATTTTGTACTTTTGCAAAGAAATGTCTTGAAATTTCTACAAACATTTTTCAAAGTGTACTCTAGAACAAGTATTCCGATGAACACTGATCGAGGGCGCGAAGCGAGTATCCCTATTGAAAAATACATTTGCATTATTCTTTCAGTAAATTGTGTTTTACTGCTCCAACATGCAACATTTTTCCTTTTAGAATTTTTCCGTCTATTTATTTTGTCGTCTCTGTCATTCTGATTAGGAATCCGTTTATAAAATAAATACTAATTCTGCTCATTTTTTTCGACTTAAAAGAGAATGATATTTGTGTACAACATAAATTTTACTTTACGGCAACATGTTTATACGAATACGCTTTCAATAAATACCATATACATTCCATTATTACACTTAATTATGGATCGTTGTTATAAAATGAAAATGTTAACCGTACAGTTAGATAGCCTTTACTGTTACGCGCTACTAACATGTATAGAAACAAATAAGTACAAAAAGCAATTACATCCGACTTGAATCAATTTTTTTCTCACAACGCATTTATTGTAAATTTAAACAGTTTGCTTAGAGATAATTCTACCTACGATTTTAGTGTAATCGTGTCCACAAACACAAACATACATGCATATAAATGCACACGCCCTCACACACACATATATGCATGTATGTATATGAAAATATATAATATATATTCTTATAGAGTAATTGCAAACAACGTATATTAAATACGAGACAATATTATTTTAAGTTACAGCTACTACACAATTACGGTACACAGCCAATGAAACTAACACAGAGAATGTTAAACGATTATGTGAGAATACATTTTGCGAGTTTTGGATATTAATATGGCACATAGTAATAAATCGCGTCAATTTTTACTGTGCCTGAAAGAAACACTCAATTTCAAGTTGGGTAGGTCCACAGTATCTTCTAAACGCTGTTTAAGAAACCTTCCCACAAATGCATTCATTACAACTACGACAGTTACTAAATTAAATATCAAAGTTTGTCATACAATATCTATATCTTATGTTTTTTTTTTGTAATGTTTTGTAACAGACAAAACGTTTCTTTCTTTAAAAAAAATAATTCATACTGACAATATAAGCGTTTTTACCGTCAACAAATTTAATGCTTTGATATTCAAGCTAAATAAGACATATATCATAGTTTTATTGTACTGTTCGTAACTGAACATTTTGTGCATGTTAAATATCAATAATGCTCAAAAGAACCAATATCTACAACATTAAGAGTGCAATCTCACAGACTATAGGTATAAATGACTGAACAGTCACTGCATATAAGACAACAGCCCGAAAAATTTCTTAAACATAAAAACAAAAATAGAACAGTCTTCTAAAATCTACATATCCAACTCAGTATATGTAGGGACGAATTACAATGTATTTAAAACAGTATATTATTATGTTGGAAATTATTTGCTTCAACTATTACGCAGGTCTCCTATTATTTTGATAACTCAACAGTTGTCTGGAAGGTCTGAATAAATTAGATAAATATTAGAACACTAAAATTGTACACTATCAGTCATATTATTACATTATAAACGTATAATTTTGTTTAGGTGACACTTCCTTTATTTTTATTGCATTTCATAGACGTTTTCGGAATTTTTCATTGACACGTAGTTCAACGCATAAATATATTTTATTTTCCATTCTGAATTATTGACCATGTCAAATTCTTTTCTTTTTTTTTTTGTAATGCAACGTAGGAATCTGCGTTCTTATGTAGATATTAAGTAAATTTACCACTGTAAACAATCAAACGGGTTTTGTTTAAAGTAGGTACGTAATGTATACAGTTATAAAAGGATTATCTAGTAACAGCAAACCACATTTATTATCCAGCAATTCGTGTTTGGCGTATTAACCATAAAGTCTACTGTCGAACAGAACCCAGCATAAGTTTAACTATGTAAAATTAGTCGAACGTACAGGTCAAATCTTATATATTCCGGTGATATATGTAAACAGGTTAGATATTTTGTTGTAAAATACTTAAGACTAAATGTGCTCCATGTATAGTGCGATTCTCTGCAGAGTGATTGCAGCACTTTCGGGACCGATAAGTTGTACATAAATAATTCCACAACCCGTGGACGGATTTTAAATCGGCAAACGGCATTGTACATTGTAATACCATACTAATGTAGGTAATTAGGTTGCATGTCATTAAAATTATCCGATAGAGTAATTTTTAAAACAATAATTTCGAAAACCTGTTTATTTAAAAAGTCGCCTTAGAGTAACATGGCCATTAGTTAGACGAATTCAATGCAGTTTACAGAATTTGAATAGGTCAAATAGTTTTGACGGAAACAGACAAATGAGACATTCGCGATACTGGGTCAAGAGCGACCAAGGCCGGCCGCGGACAAGCTCGCTAGAGTTTTCGTCTATCAGCCGTTCTGCGCTGGCTTCTTAATTATCAGTGTCTGCTAGTGTGGTCAGCTTTGTATTAGGATGTCTGGTGGTTTTAGATGTTATCCAAGTGTTCAAGGCTCTTATAATATTCATGTGAGTTACGTCTGATGACTAAGTAACCGTAGCGCAGTCTGTTGGCACGTCGGCTATCGGTGTGAAATGTTGTGGTTTTTAATCCTGGGTAGGCATCTAAGTTGTTAGGTTAGTTGGATTGTATACAAAATATACGTGCAACCATGTCTAACTACTTGGGCTATCGACGGGGCGTAAATTACCAATGAAATTAAAAGACAGGTTAGTTTACGATTGCTCTGGAACAACGGAATAAAATTACAAAGCAAGCCAAGTTTCTCGGTACCTCAGTTGTAAAACAGACGTAAAATATTGCGAAAAATCTTGTAGTGGTAATACTGACAGACGACTACAGATTTGCACGCTGTAACATAGTGTTTGCTATGTTAAAGGCTTTAGTAAATTTTCATTGTTTTGTTGATATGCTTGCTTCCAAGGCATACAGCGGTGATGTTTTTGGCTTAAAGTATTCATGTTACAAATTATTTTTGTTTATTTAGTATAATCTATGTATTAAATGAGTGTTTGTTCTTTGCACTTTGCACCAGAGCTTCCATGACCCGCCTTGAATTTTGTGATATTTTATAATTTTTGTACATAGATCATGGACGTGACCAGAGATAGTATCGATTTACAGTGAGGTTGTCTGTTAGGAGGGTTACGACAGGTGTGCCTAGCAGGAGTGACAAAGGAGAGTCGAGTAGTTTGAGGAAGGATTATTTTTTTTTATGGAAATTAGGAACGTTCTTGACATTGATTGAAGTATGAAGATTCTTTTTTGGCTCGCTCCAGAAATGTGGAAATCTGGATATTCATATTATGTCTACTAATAGTAACGTTCGGTAGAAGTATATAGAGCCAACTACAGGAGACGAAAACGTTTTGTGCGGTGACGACGTTTTTTTTTTTTTTATGCTTCCAGAGAGTGACGCAGGGAACTGTTTAGCTATGGTGGCTTATACT